>PVLC010009242.1:0-54838 GCA_004027655.1 Graphiurus murinus | reverse complement strand
AAGAACATGATTTTGTTCTTCTTTATGGCTGAGTAAAATTCCATTGTGTATATATCCCATAGTTTTGTAATCCATTCATCTGTTGATGGACATCTTGGCTGCTTCCATAGTTTGGCTATTGTGAATTGAGCCGCTATAAACATAGATACACATGCATCCGTCTGATAGTTTGGTTTCCATTCTTTTGGGTATATACCCAGTGTATCATTGTTTCTTTTGGCAACTTTTTCTCAATCTGAAGGTTTCTTATATCTGTTTTCTCTCTCTGAATTGTATCTTTATTGTTGAGGAGATATTTACCACTAGGTATGCCTTAGACTTGAATAGCCTCTACCATATAGTTATTCTCTGTTCTCTGTTCTGATTTTATCATCCTTTGAGACCAGCCTTGAAAAATATGTCTATCACCCCACTAATGGTTCTACCTGTAGATATTCAGTACTGAGTTGTGATTATTTTGGGGCTCCTTCTGCCCACTGCAATGATGACGTTGATGTGTTTCAGGTGTTAAGGTCCAGGGCCCTGTCTTTCACCTTTGTTATAAGCAGTTGGTTCAGAGGTGTGAGCAGAATAGTTTGTGCCCTATGCGTTTTTTTTGTTTGTTTGTTTGTTTGGGGTTTTTTTTTTTGCAGTACTAGGGATTAAACTCAGGGGCATTCTACCTCTGAGCTATACCCCCAGCCCTATTTTTTATTCTTTGTTTTGAAACCGAGTCTCACTAAGTTGCGGAGTGCCTCACTAGGTAGTTGAGGCTGGCTGCGAATCCGGATCCTCCGGTCTCAGCCACCCGAATGCTGGGATTACAAGCGTGCGCCTCCATGCCCGGCTCCCTATGCGTTTTTAAACCTTGATGTGTGAGGTGTTGGGTGATTCCTTCTATCAACTGTGGTTAGTTTATCCTTGGTGTCTGGGAGTCCTTTCTGGTGGTTCACTTCTCTGGTCCAATCTCAGCAGTGGGGATTTCGAGGTGTCAGCTGGTATATACAAGGGCAGATTGTGTTGTATTCAATGGTGAAGGTTGTGTGAGGGGGAGGAGCCAGAGTGATGGGTGCAGGAATAGGGTACAGGATATAATTGAGTGGAATGAGAGTTTAAGTGCAGTAAAGTAATACATGGTAGACGTTAAAGATAGTGAATATGTAGGAGGATTCTAGTAGTCAATGTAGAGTATTTAGGTGTAGTGAGATGAAATGGATTTAAGACAAGGAAAAAAAAGTGTTGAAGAGAGTAGATAGGAAAGGGGAAGGAGGAAGCTTGTAAAAGGGACGGGGAAGAGAGCGAACAAACAAAAAATAACAAAATGACCAAACAAACAAACAAAACAACCTTGCAAATATACAAGTACAGACCAGACATGGCCTCTGCAGTCCTCCTGGGTCTGCGTGGATATTTTCAGCCATTTAATGCCTACTCATTATAGTAGGTTTTTGAGCATGTTCCAAGTGATCTCATTTGCTCAGTAACCTATAGTAGTGATGTCAGTTTATAGTTCCACTTTTGGGTCTCCTGCAGTGATTGGGACCTTGGTCTGATATCTATCAGTGTAGGCAGCGAGTGTCCCTGGTACCTCTCCCACACACGCTTGAGTCTCTGAGCTCTCCACAGCGCTTGTCCCTGTGCCATTCTCTGTCTATGCAGGCGGCGGGTGTCACTGGGGCTCCACACTTTGCACAGGCTCTGTCTCTGCCCCCCCCTTCTCTCTGACTACTCAGGTGGTGGGTGTCCAGTGTAATTGGGGAGCAATCTCCTGAGGCTCTAGTAATGACTCTGCACCCTGCGTGTTATGAGCCTCTCCCATGCCTCTGTTCCAACCCAACCACTACAGGGGTAAACTGCAAAGCCTCAGACCCCATGAGTTTATCTCTTGCCACATGAGTCCCTGCAGCTGTGCTGTTAACTTACAGTCGAGCGCCACTCTGGCTCTCTGGAGGGAAAGGCAGGCTGGGCTGCTGCTGCCATCATTCTGGCCAGGACTCCAGGCAGTTGGATCACTGTCGAATGTGTAGCAAGATGCTGACAGCTTAGGATGACAGCGTAGGATGTGGAGATCTGCAGCCGCTTACTCCACATCAAGTAGCTGGCTTCTTTGTAGGAGGTCATTAAATGCTGAACTGCTAGCAGTCCCAGTACAATGTGCACTGTGCAGACAGGCCAGAATGGTGTGGCCGACTGCCAGCACCTGTCCATAAGTGCAGCGTGCGCAGGACACTTTCCTCTCCCCTGTTCTGTATTCTGGATTTTGTTCTGCTGCGATTCAGTTTTTCATTGCTTTGTTCAACTTTTTGCTGTTTTTTCTCTTGTCAAGAAGCTGCTTTCATGGCAGTTGAGTTTCAAGTTTTACAGTGCCCAAGATGTGCTGCTTCTTTCGGTTGCCATCTTGCCGATCTATTTTTTGTAGTTTTAAGAAGATATCTTTTTGTAGGATTCCAAACATATTTGCTTATATTTTTAAAGTTTATGTTTGTGGTTTTATTTTTAGCATTTAGTTCTTCAATCCATCTGAAATTTATTTGGGGGAATGCTGTGAAGTTGGGACCCAAAGTTATTTCTTCCAAATGGCTTCCCAATTATTCCAGTACTATTTTTTAAGTATAAAACCACTGTTTGAAATTTTCTTTTATCATTTACTACTACCATAACTACTAGCCAGAGTTTAGAGAGTACTTACTAGGACCAGCTACTGTTCTAAGCACTTTGCAGTGTCATCTTTTAATCTGTACACCCATCCACCCAATGCAGAAGGAATGAGTGATTGCCTAGTGTAACAAACTGCTAAATACTGGAACTACTAGTTTTGAAACCTAGGCTCTTGACCTTATGTAAGCCAGGGAAGTTTGAATTGACAGATTTATTTGCTAGATCTTACACAGCCTGAGCTAGTAATTGCTTTGATTTCCCCTCTTTGGATCATAATTGAAAATTTAGTGTCCAGAGAGATGGAAGCCAAATTGTATTTTTTAAATACTGAAGATAGTCATCAAAACCCAGGGTAAATCCAAAGAAAAAACAAATATCTGTTGAATTTTTTAAATATATAATTTCTGATAATTAAGAAGTCAAAGACTTTTAAGATTTTTAAGAATGTCATTCAGTTCTGAAATTTGGGTATGTGACCAGTTATACAAATGATGTTATTACTTCAGTAAATAAATGTGGGTGCCACGTAAGTTTTATTTAATATTGAAATTATTATGAGTTGCCTTACTATTTTCTGAATTCTTTGGTCTTTTTTCACTTAACATAAATAAGAAATGGTGGAATGATTTTGGGATATATAGCTAGAGTAACCTGCATTGAAATCCTAGCTCTTGTACTTAACTGTATTTCCTTGGGCTAGTAATTAAACCTTTCTGAACCTCTTTTTTTTTCATCTTTAAATTAGGTGATAATACTGAGGGGGTGGTATGATATTTAAATAAGATAATATTTGTAAAGTTCCTAGCAAGATACATAGTATGTGGTAAGTATACTATATTAATTTTCTTTTATTTTAAAACATGTATATGAAAACCCTTGGCATAGATTGATGATTTGCTTTTTCTGTGTGTGTAGAAGAATGCTATAAGAGATACAATAAAGTAACTTTTATTTCAGAGATTTTAAGTAATGTACAAAGAGTTAATTCTTGAATGACTTTTTTAATTGATAAGTAAAAACCATATTCTAGGCTAGTTTTTATGAATTGGTTTCTATCTCAAGTAATTTTTAGTTCAGTATCTTTAAATAATTTATTTCTGATATTTTTTGTATGATCTTTCATTTAACCATCCTTGTTTTTGTAGATTTTTTTTCTAGAGAAATAGTTTTGAGACTCTCTCAATCTGTAAGATATCATAATTTAAAAGCTTCCTCCTTTATTATTTATAAATGTATTTTTAAAATTAGCCACATAGATTGACATCATTATATATAATGTGTTAAGATGAAGGGTTGAATTAGATAGGCTCGGAAGTTCTTTATAACTCTGAGATTTTTTCATTCTGGGAAGTATACATTATCTAAAATTTTTTTTCTAGAACAGATGTCAAGTTAATCTTTTATTTTTATTAGATGTCACGATACTAGACTCCAAATAACTTGTACTTGTATGCTTTATTAAAAAGTTCAATAAATTTTTATATGGTAAATTATAAAATGAATTAATCATATTATTGACATTTATGAATTCATTTTACTCAAGTAAAAGTTATTTAATATTATATTTTTCTTTAATTATTTAGAAATTCAATTAGGTAATTTTTCTGCATTATCATTTATAAATTCATTTCACTCAAGTAAAAGATATACCTTTAATATTATATTTTTTAAAATTATTTAGAAATTCAACTAGGTAATTTTTCTGCATTAACACACATATCTTTTTGTTGAATATAAAAGGTTGGTTTTCTATTAATTGGTTAAAAGTAGTGTGGTAAAGATAACTTACAAATTACCAGGAAACTTACACAGTTCATCAAATGAGAATTTATCAAATGAGATGAGGTATTCTGTCTTGAAGAAATGACAAGAGATCCTGAGTTACAACCATGCAGAGTGCTGTGCTTTGTTTCTCTCATGCAGGTGCAGCAGTGGCAGGCATCTACAGAGTAGCAGGGAAGAACATGGCCCCTTTGGAAGCGCTGGTGTGGGGCGTTGGGCAGACAGTATTGACATTAATCATCTCCTTCTCAAGGATCCTCGCTACACTTTGAGGTTTCTGAGGGAATGTCTTATTTCACATAAAGAGATAGTTGTACAGATTCCCTGAAAATGGCATTGTTAACAAGTGGAAACAAAATTGTACAAGAAGGTCGACTTGAGTGAGTAAATGAGGAAGACCTTGAGCTGTGTGGAAAGACTGCCCTCTGGTGTTCAAGTGATTGCACTACTGCACTGCACCTTACGTGCCTCTGCCCAGGCAAGGTGCACCAAGACACTATGTGAAGCCTCAAGGAAAGCACCTTGTTTAGCTGCCAATCAGGTTAACACTGGTGTTTAAATCATCGTTCTTAACAGTGTTGTGTTAAGTTACAGGGATGTTTTGAGGAATTGATATATGTGCCAAACTTTTTGTTGTTGTTGTTAACATTGATCATGTGACAATTTGCAAGTGTAGATGTAGATGAGTGCTGTGAACATATTTGACATGAATTCAGGTAATGTCGCAAGATTTTCATTTTGTGATGATAAATCCCGTATGAGTGCTAAATACCGAACAGTTTAATATGAGAGAAATTATTTGGTTTTTAATGTTGAGTATTTCTGGGATTTAGGGCTTTACTATGTTTAGGCATTATTGTTATTTATGTGGAAAATAATAGTCTTCTTAATGGAAGACTAGCTAAACTGTTTTAAGGACTCAAAGTAGATCTATAGGGTGCATAATTTTCACTAACTTAACACCCTTTTAATAGTTTCCCTCATGCATAAATATTCTATTTATATGAATTTAAAAACTATGGGTCACACACATTGATTGTTGCTTATGTGTCATAAAAACATAATTTGAAATTTTTCTTATAAATTTTGTAAGAAAAAATTCTGAAATGCATGTTGCATTCTTTCACCCTTTTAAAGTTTTTGCCTTGTATCTCATGGAGAAAACATCTTTATCATTAGTATCATAGTGAAATTATATTACTTGTTGCATATGTCTTGATTTTTGACAAAATAATCTTTCATTCTGGAATATTAACTATATTTAAAGAGTGGCCTAAATTAGGCTCTGGAAATACAAAGCATTTGTAGATAAGGAGCAAGTAAGTTATAAGGAGGAATAATAAACTATCATTCAGATATGTGGCAGTGTCATAATTCTGCAAAGTAAAAATTGGTGAATATAGTAAACTTAAATTTTGGCAGTCTCTACAGAAAATATATTAGAATGATACAGTTCAGTTCAGTTTGTGATTTACGTTAAGTTATAGTTTAAGTTTACTAGGATCTATGATCATATTTTTTAAAATAGGAATGTCCTTTGTATAAAATATTTTAAGAGGTTTTATCAATATGTAATTACTTCTGAGAATACAAGAAGTAGGGAAAGCAGAGACACTGATTGACTTGGTCTCCTAATGAGATTTCTTTGGTACCAGTTGCAGTTATAAATACGTTAACTCGAATGAAGAGCCAATATGTAGAATATGAAGGATAGTCCAAACAATAGCACTCTAGCATCTCTGTTTAACTTAATTTGTTTTTTTAAAAGGTAGGTTCATTTTAGATCCCATTCAAATTTAAGATTTTATTACATCTGCCACTTTTTCTCTACCAAAAAGAACATACTAACTTAATGAAGGAGTTAGGGAGGGGTTCCCTTTACCAATATGGCAGCCAGTTTTAGGGATTTACCAACAGTGGGTTGAAATTTGTGTAAAGAACAACAATAAGCCGGGCGTGGTGGCGCACGCTTGTAATCCCAGCATTCGGGAGACCGGAGGGTCCGGGTTCGCAGCCAGCCTCAGCTACCTAGTGAGGCACTCCGCAACTTAGTGAGACTCGGTTTCAAAATAAAGAATAAACAATAGGGCTGGGGGCATAGCTTGGAGGTAGAATGCCCCTGAGTTCAATCCCCAGTACCACAAAAAACAAAACAAAACAAAAAAAGAACAACAATAGCCAGTTAACAACTATTCTTTCTTAGAAATTGAAGTAAACTTTAAAATCAATTATTTTTAATTACATATAAACCTATTGTTATCATGTGTCCCCTATATTCTTAATGTTTGTTTTCTCAAATTAAATTTAGGCATAACTTTTCCAAGCCAATTTGAATTGTCCTCTTCTGTTGGACTTGAATTATATTTGTCCTTTACTTTGACTATTCTATTAATAATTTAAAGCATTCATATTCTTCTAGAAGAATTTGTTGAAATTGTTTCAGAGATACAGAATGAGTATCTATTTAAAAATATGGTGTTTTAATGATTCAAGAAAATTGTCATGGTAAGGTAATATGGAACACATGTTCATAATCCAAAATTACCCAGAAAATGACTTGATACATTGAATATATGAATGCCTGGACCAAAGAGACTTAAGTTCCTATTTTTATTCTAGAATGAAAGTATAATTGAGTGGCTAATAATTAGTTTGTAGTGTGTCCTGTCATTATCTTATTATTAAGTTGATTTACATTAAGAGTTCATGTGTATGTGTGTGTGTGTACGCTTTTAATTTATTTTTTGTTTCTTTTCTCAGTTTTTCCTGTTAGGATTTTGTTACAACCCTCACTTTTTTGATGTTTTGAAGTGCAGTTGAATAGTATGAATTTATGAAATGGTTTTAATAACTATGTATATGCTGAGACTTTTAAAAGTTAGTGGTTTTCCTAAAGAGAAAAGAAATGTTTAATGATATATATATATATATATATATATCATTATATGCGTAAATAGAAAGCTATATATGAATGTAGTCTAATTGGAAAGCTTTTGTTAATGAACAGCTTCATGTTCTAATGGACAATTTGATATAGTTGTTTATTTGAATGATCTTTTATGTAGATTAGAGGATGTTTGAGATTTTTGAATTTGGGGAAAACAAGTTTTTTCTGGAGATATTTGTTTGGGACATGACAAAAGTTCTTATTGATATAGTTGAGTTATACTTTCTTAAAATATATATGTGATTTAGTAAATTTTCTTTGTGACAAGTACAAGAAAGAAGGGGGAAATCCTCTGAAATTGATACTTCTTTATTTTAAAAATGTTTAGAAAGCATTGCCATTAATGAAGTCAACTCCCCAAAGAGCAAACCCCTATATACCCAAAGTTATTACTTAACATACGGGTTAGAAATGTTCATAGATGGGCTAGGTTGCTTCATGTAAACTACAAATAATGCTTAAAACCTTTAAAAGGAGGAGGTACAAATAACCTGACCTATGACACAGTTTCCTTAATTGCTGAGGAAAAGGAACGTCCTACATGATGGCTGTGTCCAGTGCTTGTGGTTTGTTATTTTAAAATAGATCGTGTTTACCAAGCATTGTCATGGTCTACTATCCAATGAACTTTCTTAGTAGTTGCAACATACATTTCCAAACCCACCAGAGTTTTGTTTTTACTTTAAATGAGAGGAAAAAATTAGTTGGCCTATATAGTTTCTATTTGTGTTGTGAGGAATAGGACTAAATCAAGGAATGTTGTTGGAAAAGGTCTTTGGAAAACCTCTAATTAAGATGAGGAAGGTGGGGCTGCCACATCAGTGTGCCCAGGCCAACACTCACACACCAAGGAATTCAGTTTTGTAAAGATTTTTGCAGATCTGTGTGTAAAATGCTGTACCAAGGATTATCTGTTTTAAGTACAAAGATGACCAAGAAGGAATTCCTGCTCTGGGGTCTACCAGGAGCCAGCTCTAAAACTTCAGACCTTGAAAAGGTTGGGACTGTTTGCTTCCTGATTCTAATTGAGAGTTTAAATCCTGCCATCCTTGCCCTGGTTCTGATTTTCCCAATTTTCCACTAAATGGAATTTAAGTAACTGAGACATTATTGCTATGACATAGGAGAAAGAATTACAGACTCCAAACCAGTGACACAGGCTTGGATCTAGGGTATGTCACTTGTCGACTTTTTGATCTGCACATACCACTTAACCTCTCAGAGTGTCAGTTTGTATTCTGTGAAATTTGATTCCTGCCTCCTGTGGCTATTATTAGGATTATATGAGATTGGCTATGGATCTAGGCAGAACAGTATGTATCTGATAATGAATGGTCCATAGATAGTCACCAGAATTTTTAAAAATTTGTAGTGCCAGTTGGTATGTTGTATTGTAAAATCCACCTATTTTTATCCATTTCTACCTTTCTCCTACACATCTTTAAAATGAAAACTAGACAAAAAAATTATCTTACAGTCTTATATCCTTCACCTTCCACCCTTTTATTTTTAAAATCAGCAAATACTTATTTAAGAGCTCTTGAGAGTCAGTGGGAGTGGAGTTACCAGGGCAAGCAGGATAAGATTTCGAGTTCTGGTTGCCACTGGTAAAGGTAGGAAAAGAGTAGGGTGACCAGCAGGTAGACAGTTACTCCTGTACCCTGTCCCACTTACTTCCCTTGGATTCACTTAGGACATTCATCCACTATCTGCAGTAAACAAAGTGTCATTCTTGTTTCAGAGACAGAAAAGTGAGTAGGATTCAGCCCTTCTCTCCCCCGTAGGTTCACCTTTTTCCTGTCATCCTGGCTCTGCAGTGCAGGGTCAGTTCTATAGGAACACAGAGCTGGGCTTCAATGTCTGAGTCCTTCCAGGACCAAGGTTGCTGTTGGTTCTGGTTGTTGTCCGTGTTATTTGTTGTTGGTTTTTTTTTTTTACTTAAAAGAAAAATATGACTTTTATGTTATATTATAATTCAGGAAGTAAAAAGACACTTAAGAGTACTTTGTGAAATATTCTGATTTATTCACCCTTACTATTCCGAAGTTTTCTCTCAAAGTTTCTAACAGAATCTCTTTAAACATCCTTATTTATTATGTTTTTAAGAAATAAGGAACATGAAAAATTACTGAAGAAATTCTAGTAGACTTAGATTGCAGATAAGTTTTCTAACACATATTGAGTAACTGGGAAAATTATTGTGTTTTTTTTTTTTTTTTTAATAATTTGGAGACTCTCAGTGGCTAAAATTGACTAGTAATCAAATGGCTTCATGGTCTACTTTATAATTTCCCATCCATTTGAAACTCTTCAGGGTAGAAAACATCATTTGGTTAAAAGTTTTAGTATTTTCAAATGTGTGGTACTGTTTTGCAGCAGAGGGAAGTTTAAAGACAGGAAGAAATAGTGACGTTACTAATGCACAAAACAAAGATACATTTGAAGTTTCGGTCCCCCTTGTGTTAAGAATACAAGCCATGCTGTGTGAGTGTGCGTGCTGAATGTCCACACAGTGCTGTGTTTCCTTCTATGCAGGCGCCACAAACGACAGTGTGTTTGAAATCTTACTCCCTTTTTGTATGTGTAGGTTTGATCTAACTTTTGAGTACCTTTGTTCTGTGTAAGCAGTACAGTGTGGATAAGGAAGTGGTTAGTTATCTTAAAGCATATCTGTGAATTTATTTAGCAGAAGTAATGCTTAGTATATAAATTATTTTCAGTAAATGCAGAGATATACTGGTTAATTCTGGATTTAATTAGTGACGACACTCAAATCTGAGTGAACAAAGCTATGAATTATAATCATCTCTCCTCCTGAGTCTAGGGGGTTCATTTTCATATTCTTTACATTCATTGCACATATGTTGAACTTGTATAATAACCCTTATTTTGAGGACTAATCTAGCAGTTTTTAGAAACCCTTCCTCCCTTTCCCAAACAGATGTCACGTGTCATAGTTTAAACATATGTGCAGTTTGTTGATAGAAGCTGAAGTGCTGATTCAGAAGGGAATTTTCAATACCTGTAGTTATATACCTATTAGTGAAAAATAAATAATAGAAGGTCCGGACAGCATATACCTCTTAAATTATTTTTAAGTTCTATACTGTACCCACATATAATATATCTGCCCTCAGTGGTAACGTGACTATCCCCTTTTGTGGAACATATTTAGGTCTATAACTGAAACTGGAAAGTAGTATGACACAAATACGTACGTAGGAAGAGGAACTGTAGTGCATAATCATCTGAATCCCGTAATTGTAACATGTTTTTCTACTAAATATATACTGGTAATTACTAAAAACCATCACTTTTTAGAGCCCTATTAAATGAATGTTAGCTTGAGATTATTAGTGATGATGAAAAAGTTTCCTTTAAAAAAAATTAAAGTAAGCCAGATGTGGTGGCACATGCTTGTAATCCCAGTACTTGGGAACCTGAGACAGGAAGATCGCAGGTTCAAGACCAGCCTCAGCAACTTAGTGAGGCCTTCCACAAGTCAGTGAGACCCTCTTTCCAAATAAAAAATAAAATAGGGCTTGAGGTGTCTCAAAGGTAGAATACCCCTGGGTTCTATCCCTAGTACCACAAAATAAATAAAGTATTTGCACTTCATCTTTGGGATGGAACATTCTAAAGGTTTCTCCATAGAAGGCAAATAGAGGCACTTGTTCAAGTATATATATTTACTTTCAATACTGGATGAATTGATAGTCTAATTGTCGACACTTTCTTAGTTTGTGATATAGAATACATTTATCATAGAGGAGCTTAAAAACATTCTAGCCCTCTCCTCTCCTCAATGCACACACACGCACATACCTTCTGACATGAACTCTACATGTTTAGATGAACAAACAGGAAAATCCACAGTATTTTTCATTTTAGCTGTATAACTTGGTGAAGTTCATATATTCCACTGTTAAGTATTAGCCCCTGACTCTAGTCATTTTGGGACAAGGGGAACAACTTTATCTTAAAGTTAACTAGCTAACGTGTCTTTATTGAAATAGCAAAAATATAATTTACCTGAGAGATGTTAAAAGTCTCACTTTCAAATTGTGTTAACACTCAGACCACTGATGAATCATTTAGTTAAATCACAATACAACTTTAAAAAGCTAAATGATGCCCTAGTGCCTTGAAAGTTAAGATACTTTTGCAAAGTGAATTTCAAAATTCAAAACCTGCACCAATGAGTTGGCTTTGTACTGGTCACGTGTGGCTGAGAATCCAGAGTTCAGGAAGGGTGTCATTAAAACAAGTCTTAGTTACAACTTTTTATGGTTCAATATAAACCAGTTATTTAGTCATTGACTACGACAGATGACAACTTCTATTATGTTTTCATAATGTGGCATTTTCCTCTACTTTTTTCTTTTTCCAAGTTAAATATGATATGGGGGGAAACGTAGTTAAGCAAATTAAATGTGGGATTTTAAAACAAATCTCTAGTTTTGTTGCAAACTGGAGATTCTAGTGTGAACAGTGTTAGTTTTATATTGTAGTATGAGAGCAGACATTTTATGTAATCTTTAGACATATGTTTACCATCAGGGATTTATTTTTACTATAGAAATACTAAATGTACTGTGAAGCTTAAAGACAGGAGGAATAAACATTGGAAGGGTAATACACAAAAACAAAAGTATATTTGATGAAGCACCCTGCATTATGTGAACACAGTTCCCCCCCTGTTAAGACTATAAACTACGCTGTATGAGTATGTGTACTGCATGTTTACATAATACAGTTTAATTTTGAAGGATTATTTAAAAAAAACTGTTTATATATAATACCTAACAAGCTGTAAATATTGTATACTATTGATTTTTAATTTTATATAAGCAATTTTTTATTTCCCAATTCATGTACAAACCTCATTGTGTATATAGCATAATTTCCTGGAGAACACAAATTTTGCAGTGAATTTTAAGTATTTTAATTGCAGTAAGTATCAGGTCAGCCTTAGAGATGTTGATCTTTATTTTATTTTTCACCACTCATTTTCTTCAAAGGGCAGCAATAAACATATGCAAATTATTTTTGATTACAGAAAGTTGGTCTACAAAGACAAGATCTAGGTTCCAATTCATTGCTTTAAAGAAAAGATGCACAATTAATATCATACAGTGTCTGGTCACAGGTCTATTTCCGAGGTCCACATGTGGCTCTCCTCTTTGTAATATACAGGGTGAATTCTTTACTGACAACACACAAAACATCTGTTAAAAGTGAATCAATCCAGCACTTAACTGTCATTACACAGAATTTATTGGACTAAAAATTTGTAATATACAGTATTTTAATAAAGTTTCTGTATTCAATTTCATGCACTTATATATAAATAAACCTGTCTTTAAAAGCTTTATAGAGTGTTTGACTCGTGGTGACATACCTTCTCAGCTCATTCATGGTGTACGCGATGTCTTTCCCTTGTCCTTTTATCAATATTCCTGGGCCAGCTGTACCTCTGAATTTTGGAGGCAGTGCTGAAAAGGTAAGCAAGAGGTCTAAAGACAAATTTGGCCTAATTTATAGATTTGCCTAGGTCCAATCCTGGGCCAGATAGGAAACATGTTATCACTTTTAGTAATAATTCACATTTATTGAGTGCTTATTGTCTTGTAGACACTTCATATGTATTCTTTAACCCTGAAGGAGACTCTTCAAGTTATGCCTTTCGTCTACATTTTACAGGTGAAGCCTTGGAAGTTCAGGTGGAAAACTTCTCAAGGTCACACAGCTAATAACTGATAAGCTGGAGGTTTCCTTTACTATCACCTATGTCCCCCTCTTCCCCCTGCTATGTTGGTTTCTACAGAATATTCTGGAAGCTCTTACCTGTAATGAGGATATAAAGACCAGATAACATTGTGGAGAATTGAAAAATTGTCAATTCAAAGTTGGAATTGTCAAATTTATGCATAATTTGCATTTTCGTTAGGGATTTCCAAGGGAAGTTCAAGGCACTCAAGTAGGCTTAGCTACCGTCCTGCCTGAGGAGAATAAAACCAACAGCAAGTCCCTGTAAATGTTACCAACACTGCTGGAACAAAAACTAGCTTAACTTTTAAAATCATGCAGGCATAGTGGAAGTAAATGTGTTTTCACCAACACTGACATTTATTTCATGTAGTTACTAAGTTGAAATGAGTTTTCTCTTTCCCAGATAACTTTTTCATTTCACCTTAATAAGAATCATAAAATTACTAAATATATTTTCTTCCTGACCATGAATCTTAAAGAAATTCTTGGACAAAGTATAAATATTGGAATCACAAATGTGTTCTATTTTCATTTGTTATCTTTGGCTTTGGGAGTAATATTTTTTGTAGTGTTTCTGTAATAGATAACCTATCTTTGGACATTTTAATATTTGCTGAGCTTTGAGAGAAGACACTGAATTACAGATTTTCATCACCCATGCTGGCCGAGATCACAGGGAAAAGTGATCTAGATGGAAGAAGCTTGAGTCCTAGGCTGAGCGTTACTGCGGCAAACGAGTCTGGTCAGACATGCAGGAAGAATACACCAGATTTACTGAATAGGTACATGCCATCATTGTTTTGAAGTTCCATAATATTACCCAAAATTTTAGGGTACATAGAGGGAAGTAAACAGGGCCTGTGGCAGATCTTTCAGGAGTAGAAATTGGATTTTCCTCCAGCTGCTAATGAACACTTCAAAAGATGCTATCTCAGACTAGTACTTCTGTTTATCTGCTCCTAATTTCCCTGTGTTTCTTGCTACCAGATGTTCTTTTTTGGCCAATTTTATTGATATTCTTCAGGCTCAGGAAATTCTGGGGATTTGTTTACAAAATGGAATTTTTTAGGTGAATTACTTGCAAAGCAAAAGTTCTATCACTAGGTGGCGCAGTGGTTCTATTATATTGCCACTTTGCTTTTGTCTCGGCCTTAATTAATTCTTACCTAGAAACCCAAATTGACTCAGTCTGTACATTTGGACTCATTCCCATAGTGTACTCCTAACAATTTCAAACAGAATATATGTGAATAAATAAAACATGAGAAAAACCACTAACCAAATTTTACTTTCTGAAGAATGTTAAGATAGAGTGGTTAGGATTGTTTGCAAATCAGGAAATCTCATTAGTTGTATGATTTTGGTAAGCCATTAAGCTAGCCTTGATTTGTGTGTTTTTCTTAAATTCTGTTAATATATAATGGTTTGTTATCAAATTGAATAGCCAGCACTTCTGATGAGTTACATAATTGTCAACTTCTTGGGCAAAAAAAGGAATATGCCAACCATAACACATCAGCTTTGTTGAATCATGGAAGTTAGTTTTAAATTCCTTCCCTAACATCTAATATGTCACCTAGGCCAAGTTCTGTGACCCTTAGTTTTCACCTCAGAAGATGGGAATGATACCTCATGCATATATTCCAGGACTGTTGGCCTTTGTCTACATGAAATAATAGAGGGGTGGTCTAGAATTTTGCCACAAATTTAGAAAGTAAATACAAATGCAACTATTTCAAAGCCAGAGCCAGAATCTGTTCTGGCAGGGCACAGTGCACCTTTAGAGAGGATTCATTTCAGATTTAAACTGTCCTGTTGAACTGTGTACTGCTTTCGCAAGAGCCTGCTGAGGAATTTTGTTTTGTTTTTTTGTTTAGAAACATACCTCAGTGTGAAGGAGCCTGGTTAGAAAGCAGAATGGATAAACTTGCTCAGCTAGCAAATTCCTTGCATTCCCTAAAACCAAACATGACAAGAGGAGGAAGCCAAGGCAGCCAACATAAATTAAGTTCTGAAGGACAGTCCTGACTTGCCTGTCAGCTGTGCACATAGTCACCAGCCGCCTCAGAGCCGATTGCAAATGGGTATTTCTGCATTGTTTACTCTCCTACAGAGACAAACTGGTTCAAACGCAGGAGGAGGACTGGTCCTTTCAGGTCCAGAGCATCTTACTTTAAGAGCACAAGTTTCTTTGCATGATGGGACCTGTCGCAACATGGAAACAAACATGCCCATGTGGTAAGGTCTTAGGACTAAATTAAGGGACCAGAGAAGAGCAAACAAATTTCCATAAAACTTCAGCTTTCCTGCCCCTTTTGCTTATGTTTTGGGGAAGTTGGTGTCAATGAGTAACTCCACAGTGTGATGTAAGATATTTCTGTTATCTTTGATGTAGAAAATACACAGGTGGAAGGTGGATAAGGGCCAACTACAATTTTGAGAGGCTCATGACTTGAAAGCCCTGTGCATGCTGCTCAAGTCTGAAGGTGTGAGATCTGCCCTCTTTCCTGGTCTAATCTTTTGTGCATACAAGACCGCATGAGTCTCTCTTATGCCCATTTCTTCTCAAACGTAGATGGACTCATCTCATCTCATAGATGCAGGATGAAACTTTCAGTGGCACAGCATCAGCACAGGCCTGTTCTTGGACTTTCTAGACCAGGACCAGTTGGACTTTGTGAATTTGACACTTACAGGTCCATTGTATACTGAGCATTAGTCCATGTGCAAATTTCTTAATTGAAACTTGTTTAAGTTGGGGATATTCTTGAAAGGTGAAAGAGAAAGGATGAAAATTTCAAATCTAAGCTGTAACTGTGTGTGTGTGTGTGTGTGTGTGTGTGTGTGTGTGTGTGTGTTTTACAAGTCCCTGGAGGAAATATGTAAGGGCTGTATTGATAATCATTGTAATAACGTTGGCATCCAACTTTGACTCCAACCACTTTCCCCTCTCATTTTATCCTTATATTTTGTTCTTATTTGGGGAAAAGGTAAAAATGCTTTTTTTGTGTTTGTTTGGGGTGCTGGGAATCAAGCCCAGGGCCTTGTGCCTGCTAGGCAAGCACTGTACCACTGAGCTACACCAGCAGCCTACATGCTTTTTCTGGGGGCCATTGATTTGGTCAAACAAATGTCTTCCATAAGAACAGGAAACAGATTGGACAAATGTCATTTTCAAGAATAGACCTGAGACGGCCACAGCAGCCAATCTGCTGGACTCAGGTAGTTGTCAGAGGCCAAAAGGGATCCCCTTGAAAAGGGATCCTTTCCTGAGTAACCTGTGGCTAAGTTATTCTCCTGCCACAAAGCTTTGCCTTAAGACTTTTTAAAGAAAGAAAGCCATGCTGGGGATGGTAAAACACTTGCCCAGAATGCGTAAGGCTCTGGGTTGGATCCCTAGCAAAAAAAAAAAAAAAAGTTCACACGAGATCTTATTTTGGGCTGGGTGTGGTAGCGCGTGCTTGCAATCCCAGCATTCAGGAGGCTGAGACTGGAGGATCCGGGTTCTTGGCCAGCCTCAGCTACCTAGTGAGGCACTCTGCAACTTAGTGAGACTCAGTTTCCAAATAAAGAAAAAATAGGGCTGGGGGTATAGCTCGGAGGTAGAATGGCCGAGTTCAATACCCAGTACCGCAAAAAAAAAAAAAAAAAAAAAAAAAAAAAAAAAAAAAAAAAAAAAAAAAAAAAAAAAAGATCTTATTTTGGGAGAGGGTTAACCAGTTTTCTTGTATCAGTTGCATCTTATTTGTGATGGAATCTTCAGTCCTAAGAATTATATGCCAATGCCAATAGAATGCTCAAATCAATAGAAATGCCCCCATGTTTAATTAAGGTTTTTCAAGATTTGGCTTAACTGAGCAGACTATCTCTTTCATAAACAAAACAGCATGATTTTCAGAATCTTAACTCCTTTTTGCTAGTTCAATGCACACCACCTGGATGGGAAAAGTTGCCAAGACAAAGTAAAACAGTAAGCTTTCCCGGATATTTTGAGTCCAAAATGGACAAAAGAAAAAGTATGCTTTTGATATCACAGAAGTGGAACACAGTGCTTTAAGGACAATGTAGACTAGACCCTGAAGAATGTCAACAGCAGGTTTCTTGGCTGTGGTGGAAAAAATGGACAGTGTGATGATTAGCCCCAGGATCAGGACCAAGTGAAAACACATCTACTCATGACATCAGGAATCTGCTTCCCATGTTCTAGGCTATATTGGAGAAACTATTAAATGCCTGAACCAAAATTTTTATTACAATGGTGTTCATAAATAAAGAGCATTTCAACATTATGTCAGCTTCACAATAGAAGAGATAATAAATGGGCAAATAACTCCAAAAGACTTTTTCTTGACATTAAAATTTGTTATCATTTTACATACACCACTTTCTATTTTAAAACATTTCTATCTCAAATGTATATAAACTTTGACTTTATACACCATTTCTAGAAAGGCAGAGGAGGTCAAGGATTACTTTACTCACAACATAGATAGGAAGTCAAGACAAAGATTAAGTAGATGATGCTTTTTTCAAAAGAACTATCTCAAAAGTGGAATAAACACTGGAAATAAATAGGTTCTATCATGAAATCAAGACTTTTTTTTTCAGTACTGGGGATTGAACTCAGGAGCATTTTACTTCTGAGTTACATCCTGCAGCCCTGTTTTTTTTTTTTTTTATTTTTGAAACAGGGTCTCACTAAGTTTCGGACAGCCTCACTTAGCTGAGGCTGACCGCAAACCAGGATCCTCCTGTCTCAGCCTCAGGGCTTTTAATAAGCTAAAATGTGGGCAGTCAAGCTGAAAATAAAAGTTGCTTTATTCTTAACTATCCAGTGTTTTTAATTTTGGAAAATATCAGATGTCAGCTCGAGAGAAGTATCAAGTCATTTGGTAGGATTCCAGTTTTATGATGTACACCTCAAAGAACTCTTTGGTTATCTTGGCTGTTCCTAATCCAATCTGGTCTTACTCTTTTGCTCAAAACTACCCAAAACTCTTGTTTCTAACATAGCAGAAGTTAGTAAAATAATCTGTCTCTAACGTTCCCAAATCTTCCCACTTTCTAAGCCACAGTGAAGCATGGTTCAGATTAAATGCAAATAGCATTAAGTGTGTTCCAGAGAACACTAGAGGGGAGAGGCTCTTGAGAAAAAGTATTCCCTGGCCAGAAACATTTGATAAAATCAGCCTCTGTATTCCTGTCTTAGAGATTCACAATTCACACACACATACTATCCACCTGGAAAAGCTCTGAGTTAAGACACTATTTGGCTTTGTTTAATTTCCAGGAATTCTCTGAAAAACATCAACAGCAAATAAGGGAAATTTCCCTAGCTTGTACTCTGTGTGTGTGTGTGTGTGTGTGTGTGTGTGTGTGTGTGTGTGTGTTTTCTGGAAAGCATTTGTGAGTATATTGTTAAAGTTCAACCCATGTCCCCATTCCAAAGATCTCTGGCCCACCACACTGAACCTGAACCAGGTTTTGATTTCTAAGTTTTAACCTACATTTCCAATCCCTCATGCCCAATGCTGCTTCTCTCTAGCCCTCTGGTGTTTATGGACCTTCTGGCTCCTCATCCTGTCTGGACCCTGGACCCTCTTACCTTTCAGCCTCATGATGTCAAGTTTGGCAGATCCCTGCCTGCAATTTCCTAACTTGCATGTCCTTCTGAGGCTTCCTGGATCCAAGCCCAATGGCTGGCACTTGTTGTCCATGCCCAAACTCAGTAGTCTGTGAATGTAGGATCCACATGAAATCCAAGGTTGCATCTGGAAAAAGTGAGAGGTACAGACTAGATGTGATGGCATTCTAGAGAAGGGAGAGATCCCTGGGGGCTCGAAGTCAGGGACAGCTTCCCAGATGACATGGCAGTAGGATAGGCTTTGGGGAATGAGTTTCTAAAATCAGAAGTGATCGCCTCTAGTAAAGAAGAAAATCATAGAGATGAATACTTTAGCTGGAGCAACAGAAACCTGTGTGTGTGTGTGTGTGTGTGTGTGTGTGTGTGTGTGTGTGTGTTGGGGTGAGGGGTTGGCATGTGAGGGCAGGGTTACAGACAAGAGAGGCTAATGTAAGAAATAGTTGAAGCTAGGATTGAAAGGTAAATAGGCTCCGGATATGAAAGCCCAGAGTACCAGGGGAAAGAATATGGATTTGATCTTACAGGTAGAAGAGAACCACTGTATCTGAAATTAGAGAGAAAGTAAAGGATGGGGAAATTGTCTAAATCTGCTTTTCTATTCCTATAACAAAACACCTGAGATCAAGTCATTTAGAGAGAATGAAAACTTTTTGGCTAATGGCTGTGGAGGCTGGGAAGTTCAAGTGCATGGTGCCAAGCACTGGTGAGGGCCCTCGTGCGGCATCAAGACATGGTGGAGAGCATCACAAGACAAGACAAAGCAAATGTGCCGGCTCAGGTCTCTCTTCCTCTTCTTATAAAGCCTGTAATGCCACCATGATGACCAACCTTCATGACCTCGTCCAACCCTAATGACTCCCAAAGGCCCTAACCCCAAATACACTGACATAAATTTGGGGGTTAAGTTTCAACACACACATTTAAGGAGAGAGGACATATCCCAACCTTAGCAAGTACTGTTGTCTGTTTTAACACTAGTTTAGTGTCTGCTTTCTAGGTATTTGTGGGAAAGAATGAGGGTTTTCCAGTCCAAACGTTCAGTTTGATCCCACCGCGGCCGCTCGCCGGCTGTGTGATCTTCAGAACTCAACTTCATCTCCTTGAAGCTCAGTTTGCTTGGGAATGAAATGGTGTCAGAAGTCATATTACCGAGTTCCTGGGAGGCCTAACCAGGATGATGGGAGAGGAGGTGTGAGGCTGGAATACAACACAGCTACAGGCAAACTTAGTGAAGCAGGAGTGTAGGGGGCATTCTAATCTGCACTTTATGTATTTATGTATTTTTTTTTATTGGGTGCATTGTAATTTTACATCATGTTGGGGTACAGAGGGTCAGAAAAATGCATGCACACAAGTCTTGTTGCCCTTCCCACCGGGTCTCCCCTCCCTCACCCTGCAAGTCTTTGAGACTGGAATTGACAATTTTGTCAATGTCCACGGCATTATTTCTACTATGCATTCTTTATGACTTTATCTCACCTCTTCCCTTTCCTAACCCCTGCTCATCTATCTGATGTTGCCTTTATTTCCCAGTATCTCTCAAGCTTCCATATATAAGAGAGAACATACATCTACCTGTTGGTTGGGACTGGGTATACTCACTTAGCATGGTATTCTCGAGTTCCATCCATTTTCCTGCAAATGGTGTGATTTTTGTCCTTTATGGCTGAGTGAAATTCCATTGTGTACATATACTACAATTTTGTGATCTTTTCATCCACTGATGCACATTTATGCTGGTTCCATAATTTAGCTATTGTAAATTGTGCTGCTACAAACATGGATATGCATGTATGATTATAACATTCTGATTTCATTTCCTTTGGGAAGACGCCCAGGAACGCTATCTCTGGGTCCTATGGCAGTTCTGTTCCTAATCTGAGAAACCTCCACACCGATTTCCAAAGCGGCCATACTAGTTTTCAGTCCCACCAACAAGCACTAACCTGCACCTTACATAGCACCGTTTCTCGGGCGCATTGGAAAACGTGGTGCTTGGCCATTTCCAAACTCCCCGAACCCACCCTGCCCTGACTGCCCGCAATAGAGGACGACGCTGTTAAAGTATTTCTCTCCTTTTCGCTGGCGTTAGTTACCCTTGTTGTTTTGGTTGCTGCTGACACCCTCAGCTCTCCTGTTCTCTTCATCAGCAGTAGGGGCAACTGCCACCCGCAGACACACCTGCCACCTGGGCTGGCTCTTGAAACCCAATCTGTCCAATTATCTTTGTGCAAAAAAGTGGGTCAGAAGGAGGTGAAACCAATTGACCCCAAATGGTCTTCTTTTTGCCTGGAGCCCCCAAACAAAAATTCCCCTTGCAGCATCTGCAGCGTCTCTCTTTCTTCTTTTTAAGTTAGTTAATTGGGGGGGGGGGGCCTGACAGGGAGTCTCTGCAATGTCTCTTATCTGGACACTACTTAGGACATGAGGTGTTGCAAATAAGTAAAAAGTAAAATCATATAAAGTGAGAGTTTATTTTAAACTGTAAGATAATCACCAAGTAGTGATTACAAGCTAGAAACATGTTTATGTCCCTCTGTCTATTGCTTCCACCCTCACCCTGTCTTTTGTAAACTTAAAGCCAGTCATGGTGGTGCACATCTGTAATATTAGTACTTGAGAGACTGAGTCAGGAGGATTGCAGGTTTGAGACCAGCCTCAGCAACTTAGCGAGGCCCTCAGCAACTCAGTGAGACCCTGTTTCAAAATAAAATACAAAACAGGGATAGGGTTATAGCTCAGAGGTAGAGTGTTCCTGGGTTCAATATCCAGTACCATGAATGAATGAATGAGTTTAAGCACCTCTCTCTTTGGAGAGAAGGCATCATCTTATTTTTTCCTTATGTGACAGCTCCTCTGTCATGTGTCCATTGAGGGTCTAGTCCCTGACTTGTTCCTGCACATTCCAAATTCCACCTTCCCCCTGGTACCATTGCTACTGCACCAGGAAAGGAGTTGTGAGGAAGGGGCCAATGAGAGAGAGAGAGAGTTGGGGTGCAGGGATGATTGGTTGATTGATTGTTGGGGTAAAGGTGAGACTGAGTGTGGCTGAGGATAATGGTGGTATCTCCAAAAACAACAAAAATCGATATTGCACAATAGGAAATGGGTGCACACACTGCATCCACCCTTGTGGAGAGCAGCAGCACCCCTGGCTTTGCTGAAGCAAGACCGATGGAGGGGGTGTGGGTGGCAGAAGCTGTTGGCTCCTGTGTGTTTCTTGACTATGCATTTCCTGCATTTCTAGCCCCATATTTTAATTCTGGTAAGCCTCAGAAGCCCCAATTCTGCTCAAGTCTTTAAAGACTGTATTTACTGCTTGAAACCTCCTCCTGATTAACTGCGCTTACCATGAAGTCTCAGATCTTCCACATCAATTCTGATAGCTATCAGAATATCTTCCTGGATTTATAAATATATCTTTGGAGGCTTTAAGCAATAAGCAAACAGAAATATCTAAGACAATACATAATTTATGGATCAAATAATTTGCATGGTATGAATTGGCAAAAGGATTCTCACAAATTCTCTCTTCAATGAGTGAATCATTTTTCTTTGTTGAAAACATTATCTGCCTTAAAGTTTTGCAAAGATTTTAGGGGATATATTGTAGCCATATTTTATGAACTGTAGACTAGACTACTAGACTATAGTGCAGTATAGAGATTAAATTTCTTGAGTTTGATAACATACTGTGGTTATATAAGAGGGTATCCTTACTCTCTGGTAAGTTCAGCAGTAAAGAACGATTATGTATGTATCCTTTCTCAAATGATTTAGGGGACTAAAACGATTTCTATTTATCTATAGAAAATGATAAGACAATTGTGGCCAGCGAATGGGCTGGGGATTAGCTCAGTGGTAGAGCACCTAGCTAGTATGCCCAAGGTCCTGGGTTCTATCCCTAGCAACACACACACACACACACACACACACACACACACACACACACACGGTGACTGCATGTTAAAGTCTGGTTTATCTGAGCAAAAAGTATATGAGAGTATTTTATATCATGTCAGCAACTTTACTGTAAGCTTCAAATAAAATGTTTAATGTATTTATAATATGAATGATATAGAATGACCACATCATATGTGTACATTACAGATTTATAATACCCATGTATAATATATCTGTATTTTTAAAATTTAGCCTTGAGATAGCTCCCGCTGCTATTTACAGACAAAAAGCTGGTCCTAGCTCAGGGTTTATTTGGAATCTGCAGGACGCGTTTGGGTAGCTGCCACCTGTAAATGCTGGCTGGCGCCCTGAGGGAGATTCCCCAAGTTCCCCAGGGTGAGCCAAGGATTGGTTTCTGTCTCTCCCTGTGTCACCAGATCGTCCTGGAGTGAGAGCAAGTGAAAGCTCCTCTCTCTGCCTCTATAAAACTCATTCACAAATTGCTAAAGACAACCAGTAGGTTAAGGTTATTTTTACACAAAAACTCCTATGTAAAAAACTCTTCAAAAATTCAGGTCTCAAATGAGTGTCCTGAGGTGGAAGTCAGGGAGTGCTCTCTGGGGGCTAAGAGTAAGACATACAATTCTCTTCTTTTTAAATTAATCAATTGCCTTTTTTTCAAATTGACAAAATTCTATGTATTTACGGTCTACAGCATGATACTCTGATAAAAGCATGCATTGTTCAATGAATAAATCAAGCCAATTAACATGCATTCCTTCATGTTTGTTGTGTAGAATACTTAAACTCCACTTTCTCTTTAAGCATTGTTGTCAACGAAAGTCACATTGTTGCACGATAGATCTCTTAAACTTATTCCTCCTATATAACTGAAATTTTGTAGCCTTTGACCAACATCCCTAGGCCTTGCTCCCCAGCCCTTGGTAATCAAAGTTCTATTCTTTGCACACGCACGTGTGTGTGTGTGTGTGTGTGTGTGTGTGTGTATGTGTGTATTACTGGGGATTGAATCCAGGGACATTCTACCTCCAAGCTACACCCCCAGCCCTATTTTTTATTCTTTATTTTTTAAATAGGGTCTCACTATGTTGCAGAGGGCCTCCCTCACTAAGGAGCTGAGGCCGGCCACAAACCTGTGATCCTCCTGTCTCAGTCTCCCAAGTACTGGAATTACAAGTGTGTGCCACCACTCCCAGCTCCTATGTGTTCTTTTTAGATTCCACATAAAAGTGAGGTCCTGTGGTATTTGAATTTCTGTGCCTGGCTTATTTCATATGACACCCATGCTCATTCATGCTGTCGCAAAGGACAAGATTTCCTTCCTTTTTAAAGGCTGGATAGTATTCCATTGTGTATACACAGCATTTTCTTTGTCTAGGCATTCATTGGTAGCTGCTCTGGTGGTTTCGATGTTTGGGATATTGTGAATAGTGTTACAATAAACATGGGTACAGATATATCTTTGGCAGACTGGTTTCATTTCTTTTGGATATATACCCAGAAGTAGAATTTCTGAGTCATATGGTAAGTCTGTTTTTAGTTATTAGACCAAATTATTGGTCACCCGAATAGGAATTCCAGGTGCCATTTTGATCCCCCTCAAATTACTCAATTACAGCAGTGGATCACCTGTGTGCCTGCATATAAGCACAGCGCCACTGCACCTGGGCGTCCTGCCCAAAGGATCACTCTTTTCCATAATGCACCTGCCACAGTGCTCTGCCCTACTATCATAAAGGAGTTGACTAAAAAGGAACTGTGGTTCTTTGGCTCAAAATGTCCAAGAAATGCTTGACTCTTCCTTTAAATATGAAAATAATTCTTTTGGTTCCTCTGAAAGTCACTGATAAGACCAAAGGGGGTGAACAGAGAGAGAGAGAGAGAGAGAGAGAGAGAGAGAGAGAGAGAGAGAGAGAGGAGACTGAGAAGACAAACATTGGTGCTGGCTGGAAATTGGTTCCCTGTGGGTGGAAAATACTTCAGTCATTTCTTCCAGGCAAGACTAGAAGCGGAGAAACCATGCAGAACAGTGCATGGAAAATCCAAGCAAAATATTTTTAGCTGGTTGACCTTTTCAGAAGAGTAGTATCTCCTTTAAAAGGAAAAATTATCAAAAAGAATGTTGTTACTAATATTTAGAAGGGGGGCAGGAGAGGGAACAAGCCAGAGGTTAAAATAACCCAAGCTGATGTTGGACATTTGGGGGGCCTCGGTGCCCAGCAGCTTGTCTCTCGGAACTGGATGGCTTGGGGACTTTTCCCTTGTATAACCATGTGCCCACCCGTGGGAATGTGCCTGTGCAAACATTTCAAAATGTTCTCATGAAGCTCCTCCCTTCTCTTCCTTCTTTTTCCCTTTCTTTTTCCCTCCCTCCTTGATCCTGTGGCTGTTGGTGGTAGCCAGATCTTGAGGTCCCAAAGCCTTGGGCTGCCCCATGCAGGGAATTGTCAAAGAGACACATGGATGAAGCCCTCGCCTCGGAGAGCTGAGCCGGAACACGGTCAGCTGATCAAGATGGCAGAGCCTGAAGTAAGAGAGAGAGAACAACACAACCAGGGAGTCGCTGTCCTGCACTGAAGCAAGGGCTGGCTACAAGCCCTGGGTTTTGGAGTCGGATGGGCTGTCTCCGTAAACATGGTGACTCTGCCAGTTATGGGATAGTTGAAGGCTCAGCTCCTGGCCACCGTGGTAAGGGTCTGATCACATGGGTAAGAGCGATGCTTCCCACAGGGTAGCCGTGGCAGTTTGTACTGGTGGAGAGAAATTTACCCCTCCTCCCACATAAAAAAAGCTGCAACACCAAGATGAACTAAATTAGCAGATCAACTGGGAGAGGGAAGGAAGCTGGGTAGGAGAGAGGACAGGTGGCCCGGAGGCTGAGCTTTGGGTGTGTCCTCCAACTTTTTACAGTGGTTAGAGGCAGGGAGTCCTAGCCTCTTCTTGCTCTGCGCTCCCTAGACCTTTCCTTGCTTTAGAAGTTTTATCATATGTATGTGGAAGATTCCACGGAAGAAAATAATGGTATAAAATCCCATTCTGTCTCTGAGCCTAAAGCAGCTTCCAGAACCTTCTATTTTAAATACCTTCCTAAGCAATATGTCACCCCTATTTGGGGACCTTGGAATGGATTCACCACCAAAATGCCACAGAAAGGACTTCTGGATTGCTGGGAAAGCTACACACAGAACTACTGCCGCCTCTTCCCTCCAGGGACCCTAGAACAGAACAAAAAATTAAAAAAGAGGTCTCATTTGGAGCCTTCCAGTTAAGGGTCATCTCCTGCCCTTGACGTGGCTGCCCTGAGCAGAGCCCTGGGATCTCTGGGAAGGAAGGAAAACAGGGTTGCTACACTGCTTGTTTTGTTTCTCCTAACACCCTCCTTTCCCTTGCTCAAGTTTGGGCACTTACAGGCACCATTTGTTCTAAAACAAAGGAAAAAATATATATATATCTGCTGTGAGTTCCCCGCGTGCCTGCCGCAGGTACCTGGTGTGGGACTGGCTTGTTTTCTGAGATGCCTGGAGCTGTTCTTCTTGGGGGTGAATGCTGGGTATAGATAGACATAAACAGCCCACCAGGCTGCAGGGCATGCACGCTGAAGATGTCTCGTCTTTCTCTGGAGCTACATTCCTGCAGAGATAAATACACAGAAAGACAGACAGATTATAAAGGAGGAAGGACACTGTGTCAGCATGAGGGCTCACAGAGAACAAAAGAGTTATCATGTGCAGAGGCTGAAAATAGAATTCGAAGCTTTCAAGACTTGGGAAGCATTGGAGGCCTCCTGGAGAAAAATCTGTAAAGAAAGCCTAAGATTCCCAGGAAAACAAGCTCCAGGGAGAGGTGGGGGGAAATGAACCCCAAAAACCTATTTTTGAGAAATGCCATTGAGCAGAGAGGAGGGAAACCCCTAGAAACTCGAGGTTTTGCAAGACATCCTCGTGAGTGCAATTTGCAAATTGTTTTTCATAAAATGTTTAATTTTCCGGGCTAAAACCTTTTTTTCTTGTTAAGATTACTAAAGTTGGGCACTATAGCACATTCCTGTAATCCCCAGGACTCGAGAGACTGAGACAGGAGGATCATAGGTTTGAGGCCAGCCTCAGCAATTTATTGAGACCCTGTTTCAAAATAAAACAATTTTTTTTTGAGATACTGGGGATTGAACTCGGGGGCATTCTACTTCCGAGTTATACCCCCAGCCCCATTTTTTTTTTAATTCTTTATTTTGAAAAGGGTCTCACTAAGTTGCAGAGTGCCTCTCTAGGTAGCTGAGGCTGGCCGCGAACCCAGATCCTCCGGTCTCAGCCTCCCAGATGCTGGGATAACAAGCGTGCGCCACCATGCCCGACTAAAAATAAAACAAATTTTTAAAAAGGAGCTGGGGCATAGCTCAGAGGTAAAATGCCCCTCAGTTCAATTCCCAGTACCAATAAAATAAAATTTAAAAAAAATTCCTAAGAAAGCCTACATATATTAACAGTGTTACTTAAATTATATATATATATATATATATATATATATATATATATATATATATATATATATTTTTTTTTTTTTTTTTTTTTTTTTTTTTTTCCTCAAGCGTTGCCCTCAGTTTAATGCAGTAGAGCTGGGGCAAGGCTAGGAGGTGGGATGGATCTTGGAAATGAGCCATCCTAACTTTTAAGCAGTAAGCTTGCAGAATAGCTGCTGTGGGGCACATGTTTTCAAGACAAGATCTGGTACATTCAATTTACATTTCGGTCTCTTTTTACAAAGCAGATACTCTCCCCTAACTCCTCCAGGTTTTTTGGCAAGCTTGCTAAAATTCAGCGAACCAAGTCAAGGCCTTCCGCAAGTGGCAAGTGCCTTCAGCTTGGACGGTATCTCTGTTCCTTTGCAGATCAAGCATCTAATGAAAACCGTGCTGGGGAAAGGTCGTTTCTCCTTTTACTGTTTCAATGGGCAGTTAACCTTTGAGTCAACCGACTCTGTACCCATGTCTAACTTCCTTCCCTGCCACATCCTCCTCCATGCAGTCATTTTAATTAGAGTACATCTTGTTTACAGAGCACGAAGTTGGGTGAAGATCCAGTTGGCCCCTGGCCCTCTTGTAATGGAGGCAGTCTACTGAACTGCGCTGAGAACCGGTCAGCTGTGCACAGAGCTGCTTAGATGAAAACACCAAGGGAAGGAAGCTGCCCTTTAAGAAACCTCAGCCTTTTGATTAAAGGAATAATTAAGCCATTATGTCTGTTAGGAAGGTCTTTGGGTTGGCCTGCTAACTTTTCCAAACAAAGGCCCTTAGCTACCGACTCCAGCCCTGCACCTCCTCATCCAGGGGCCAGCTTTGCATGCTGGATCAACACCCGTGGCAGACAAAATGGTTCAGATTTTCTTTTTTTTGGCAGTACTGGGGATTGAACTTAGGGACATTCTACCTCCGAGCTATATCCCCAGCCCTATTTTGTATTCTTTAGTTTGAAACCGAGTCTCACTAAGTTGCAGAGTGCCTCACTAGGTAGCTGAGGCTGGCCACGAACCCAGATCCTCCGGTCTCAGCCTCCCAAGTACTGGGATTACAAGCATGCGCCACTACGCCCAGCTTGGTTCAGATTTTAAACCTCTGTCATCTACCTGCCTCTGCTTCATTCTGGTTTTGG
The DNA here is from genome assembly GCA_004027655.1 of Graphiurus murinus. Classification (NCBI taxonomy): domain Eukaryota; kingdom Metazoa; phylum Chordata; class Mammalia; order Rodentia; family Gliridae; genus Graphiurus; species Graphiurus murinus. The sequence goes on along the minus strand of PVLC010009242.1, from coordinate 26,487 downwards.
CCTTGAAAGCCAGAAAATGATCCTCTTCCTCAAATTCTATTCCAAATTCAAATCTAGGCTGCATGCACACACACACACACACACACACACACACTTTTATTGGTGCATTGTAATTATGTATCATAGTGAGATTCCATGTGCTCCATACATGCAAGCATCACTTGGTGTAGTTCCCTCCTATACCCCCTCTCTTCCTCCCTCCTCATGCATATTAGTGAGATTGGTAGTGAAACCTCCCTGTATGGATGGAACCTTATTTGAATTGTTCATCTTGGTTTTCCCCTCCTCAAACCCCCTTTCACTATTCTAATGTTTTGTATCTTCATTTGACTGATGTCCCTATTGCTTTCTATTTTTTGCTTTAGCTTCCACATATGAGAGAAGACATATGGACCTTGACTTTCTGAGTCTGGCTGATCTCGCTTAGCATAATATTCTCTAGTTTCATCCATTTTCTTGCAAATGACACAATTTTGTTCTTCTTTATGGCTGAGTAAAATTCCACTGTGTAAATATCCCACGTTTTCATTCCAGGCTATTTGTATTGACTTCTCTTGTTGCAGCTGGTAGGAATGGTGATCTAGGATTTAATTAGGAGTGGCACTTATTCTTAATGAGATTACTGTCTTAAGGATCAGAAATATAAGCTGGGCATGGTGGCCGACACTTGTCATCCCAGCATTTGGGAGGCTGAGACCAGAGGATCTGGGTTCGCGGCCAGCCTCAGCTACCTAGTGAGGCACTCCGCAACTTAGTGAGACCCTGTTTCCAAATAAAGAATAAAAAATAGGGCTGGGGGTATAGTTTGGAGGTAGAATGCCCCTGAGTTCAATCCCCAGTGCTGGAAAAAAAAATCAGAAATATATAACGTGTTCTACTCTCACCCACAACTAATGCGACAGGGGTCCTCATGGTGCCTGTGTCTCTATGGCATGTAAGATCTGCATCTATAGCTCCACATTTTATTTAGAGAGCAAATACAGATTAAAGTTCTCACTGGCCACTTGCCTTCCTAAAACAGACAACACAAGGAGTGGGGAGGAAGTGAGCCTAGGCAGGGAGTCTGCCTCTGGCTGGGGGCAGGGCAGGTGGAGAAGCAGCCTAGGGATTCAGGGATGGAATTTAAGGTCTAGCTCAAAAGGCATCCCAGCTTGTGCTTCCTGGACCTGGTCTCAAACTCAGGCCTGGCTGTCTCAGTGTTCCTTCTCTATCTCACAGTCTGTGGAGGGAGTGGCAAAAGGAGCTTTACTTTACAAGTCATCTTCACATTTCAGAAAGGGCTCACTGCAAAGCTCTGCAGAACTAAAGTCGTTTGGGTAGACACCCCGGGGGATGTTCACCAAGCGTGCCTGTATGTCCCATCACTCTGAATTTCATTACGATGTGAGGTTATGATGCACCAGTAAAAGTGTATTTAAAAAATAAGAAAAAATAACTCCATGTAAGTGCAAAGAGCAACGGATGCTGCTCCACCTGGCTCTTCCTCCCCAGGCTGTTCTGCTTGGTTTGCAACCCTCACTTCTTTCTCCTCCATCCCTCTTCGGTCCAAGTCCAGAACCTCATTCATACCAATCAAGTTGCCAGCCTCCTCAGCAGGTTTGATGTGCAAGAATTCCTGCCTCTTGGGGAAGGGACAGAGAAATGCACAGACTATCAGAACAGAGAACACAGGAAGATTCTGAAGAGCCCTGTGCAGCCTGCTCCCCCTTCTGGAGAGGGAGAGTGGTCCCTCCAGAGAGCTGCCTTCAAAGATGTCTAAGGGTGGAGACTCTATGGGCATGCATAGGGGTTCCTGCTGGAGTTTCGCCCCTGGTGGTCCAAGTGCTTCCATTTGTCCTCTTTAAATAGATCCTGTTTGTGCAATACCCCTGGAGCCTCCTTTTTTCACAACTTAATTATGTATCTGAGTTTTAGACATCCATCTTCAGCAAGTACCTTCCCAATCTCAACTCAGCCTTCGATCTGGGTGCATACTAGAAGACTTGTGCCCTGTAAATTATCATCTCCTCCTCCTCCTCTTCCTCTTTTCCTTCTCCTCTTCCTCCTTCTTCCTTCCTCCTTTCCTCCTCCTCCTCTTCTTCCTCCTTCTCTCCCCCTCTTCCTCCTCCTCTCTCTCTCTCTCTCTCCCCCCTCCCTCTCTCAATAAAATCTAGGCCACTCTCTCACTGATGTACACCCTCATCCTCTATATGATACTCCCAAATTTTGGAAATGAAGGCAGATGTGCTCATTTATTTAAAAAAATTAATTTTGAACATCTAGTATGTCCTCTGTGTGCTGGGTTACATGAGGTAACAGTAACAAAACATTGCTGCCTCCCGTACTTACATTGTAAGGGAGAGAGGAGAGTGAGGGAGATGGCTTATAAACATTAAACAATAGACAAATTGCATGGTACATTAGGAGTTGTAAGTGCCGTGGAAAAAACAGAGCAGGAAGGGAGGACAGAGCGTGCAACTGCGGGGGTGGAAGGAGCACTGTAATCAGATTTCCAATTGCAATTTTGCTGAACCAGTGAGAAAAGTGACAAATGATAGTTTCCATGACTTCTTATGAAGAATGTATTATCAAGAAACAAATGTTAGGATGCATACGTACACACACCCTGTTTATATGCACACAAACATACATCATATATGTACACATATATACACCCTCCTATATATGCCCACATATACACACAGCCACATTTTGTTATTTGCAGAATCGCAGTCTATATTTTTATTTATTTATTTGCAAAATAATATTCATATTACTATTTCATAATTATATTCATTATATACATGCACACAATAATCATATGCATAGATTCTCTGTGTATATGTGCATATATGTATATATACATTGTCATTTAACTAAAATTGCTAAAAAAATCTGTGGCATCAAGGCATTTTGATATCTCCTTCAAATCAGGAAGCTATTTAGGAAATTTCTAATTCCCTAAATAGGCATTTTATTTATTCAGGAAGAGCTTTCTAACCTGACCCATTTACATTTCTCGGTAACACGAATCTTAGCAGCTTCTACCTGGGTTTGATCTATTCCGAGGATCGGGCCTCGGGCGATTGTATGTTGGCGGTCAGCCCGTGGTGGCCGGCGGGAACCACCTGGGTTCTGGAGGACAGGGCTGGAGTGGCCGGGGAGCCTCATGCTCCCTGGATGGAGGAAGGGCATCGGGAGCAGGGTCGTTGCCAGCACATTTTCCTGCACACTACTCCTGCTCTGAAGCCCAGGTCAGAACTCCAGTTTCTGGTTTCTTTAAAGTCCTTGGTGCACAAATAAGCAAGTGAGGGGCAAGGAATGTCCAGTCATTGTTTGAGGATTTTCTGGAATTTGAGCATTGTTATTTTAGTTGTTTAGAAAAGGCTTGGGTTGCCTGTTTATCATACAGCGCAGGCACATGAATAACTTCCTGGGGGCCTGGCCCGCATTTTCGGTCCTGTTGGCGTCTCTTGCCCAGCAAGGCTCTTTCAGGGCGTCTTCCCAACATCCTGTCTGGGAATGACCTTCTTTTCTCCACTTACTAAGCTCCGAGAGTCCTTATTGAAATGACCCCCTGCACAGGAAGGCCGGCTGTGGCGCCTGGCAAGGGAAAACAGCCCTGGTTTCTAGGAAGTTACACACACAGGCACACACAGACACACACACACACACGCACACACGCACATTGGACAACTTGTTCAGCAAAGGCAAAGCGTTCCTCCAAAGGCCCGGTACAGAGAACCAGCAAACATTCCAGCCATGTACAAAACAGAAGTGAAGGCAGGTGCAGCGAACACAGGTAGAAACCAGCAAATGCCGTAAGCCACGGCCGTACTGACCACAGCTAGTCAAAGTCAGCACTGAGATTTCTTGTGGACCTGAGGGGAAACTAAGGCATGCGCATGCATTCTGGTTTAACAACTACTCTGCAGCATTTAAGAGAAAACTAGCTGTGGGATTTAGCCAACATGAATGTTGCTCAATCCCTAGTGCCATCGAAAAAGAAAGAAAGAAAAAAAAAAGAATGTTGCTGTCATCAAATATGTTCCGAAGCTGTAAGAATTATGTTTTCACTTTTCTAAGTGAAATCACTGAGAATAAAAGGACTGAGAAAGAAGGAGCAGCTGTGTCCTTTAAATTTGTTATCGATCTCAAACAAGGCCTGCTTGAGCATCAGAAAGAACTTCAAGGAGCCCGCCCACTCTGATAGAATGATAGAATTTTTAGAAATAATGCTGTTGTAATTATTATGCCCAAGACTTTCATTGGAAAGGACTCTGATAACCAAAGAGTTAGGTACCCTTCCCTTCGTTGTAAAACAGGACCAGGATTCCCGCCTCATGTGTTCAATATGCCACAACCTTCCTCTCTGTGTGATCCAAGCCAAGCTTCATAGGCAGGTGATCTGTACAAGTTTCTGTGCTCAGAAATGTCCCCTGCTGGTTTAACACTCTGTGGTTGCCATCTTGAAATCCTTGATTGCTTTATCTTTGAACTTATGTTTTGTAATTGAACTTTGATGGGACACTGGGGCACACTGGTGAGCTTAGGGTGGGGCAGCCCCAAGAGGAACCCTTTCCAGGCAAGTTCGAGCCAGAACTTGCCTTCAACGAAGAATGAAGGCAGTGGTATTCTAAGACACACAGATGACCAGGGGACTCCATTGTCCCCTTTCTTACTCATTCTTCTTCCCCCAGTTAGGCAAACCTTTACTCTGAAAGTGAAGACAAAGACTGACATGGAAAAAGGGGGCCTCCAAGAGTTCTTTCTCTTTCCAGTCCCTTCTTACTCATCAGTAAGCCGAAGGTAGAGAGTGTTGGTGGAACATGTGTATATTGAGAAGTGAAATAAAAAGAGTTGAGTTAGTTTTGTGCCGTATTTCCACTATTCTAGAAAGAACAAAAAATTCATATGCATGCGTGAGCTACAAAACATGAATTACCAAGTATGTAATTTCAGGGAGTCTGAGTACAAGCTAAATACCCTTACATTTGCATTTTAAAATAGTTGTTGTACAACATAAAGATAAAGTGGTGAAATTCATGCCAATAGTTAAAAAAATAATTTTCCTTAAATTGGAATGGCACTAAGTAGCAAATTTTTAAAATATCCTGACAAGTTGAGAGACGGCAGAAGAAAGGGGGAAAGCTTTACATTATTGGGCCTTTAACAATAATTTCTTCCTCTGCTTTTAAACAACTTTCTTCTGCACTGGGCTCCACAAAATATATAACTGGCCTTGCTGGAGATAAATACAAATTTCTGTGGAAACACACAGTAACACAGTTGTTAGGGTTAATCTTGGCAGTAGATTTGTCTAGCTCTTATATACTAGTATTCAGAACATATCGCCTTAGGACTTCATTTTAGTGAGTGTCTTTGGATTCCCTCCAAGGAATCCTCTGAAAGAAAGACTCCAATTTGGAAGATGACCCCTGAAAACACCAAGAAAGAGAGAGACAGGTAAGGAGGCAGAGAAAGCCAGGTAGCTGTGTGCTGCAAAGGTCTTTACCGCTGTGGGAAACTTGATCTCATTCCTGCTGGGGAGTTCTGGGAGGCGGTGTCATCCCAGAATTACCCCAAATGAAGAACAAGAGTGTTGGAGCATTTGTCTACTATCCATGGAGAGTGAATTCTTGAAGGGATTAATTCTCCCTGTCCAGCTTGATCTGCTCCTGGCTACCATGGCCAGAAAAAGATCATTTTAAGGAAGAGAGTCTCGAGTCCAGACAGGGTACCAATAACGTCTACAGCATTGGCCAGGCAATAAGAGATTCTATACAGACTGACATACATGATAAAATGACTTGTGAGAACCTGTACTGCAAATAAAGATGCACAAAGAAAGATCAGTATTTCGTATGCCCGGGGGTGATTTCACACCAACACTCTGAAAAGTCCTTCATATCTAAAGAACCAAAACAAAACCATTCTTAAAAAAGAGGTGGGGGCTTATGCTCCCTTCCCTGGCAAGTGACTCAGGGCTGGATTCGGGCATCATCCACTTGAACCCTGGCATGTTTGGGTCAAGCACAACTTAGAGAATGGGAATGTGGTGGTCCTGAGAAGACAGCCAGTAGGAGACATTTATGGAGAATGTACATGATATAGGGGACATGTACATGATATAGGGGACAGAAAGCAAATAGCAAAATCATTCTAGGGGCTGAAAGAGTCACAGAAGTGCATTCCAAGAGAAGTGTGTGCACGTCTCTAGGCAGAAACTGTGCCTGGTTCTTCCCCTCCTTTGGCCCATCACTTTTGGATGCCTGGATTTCAGAATTAGCTTAGAAGGAAACACATCTAAGATGGTAAACACAGGGTTAGGGGTTGAATCCAGCATCCGTATGTTGATGTCTGGACTCCCAGTGCCTCAAGATAGGACTGTATGTAAAGTCAGGGTCTTTAAAGAGGTAAGTAAGTTAAAGTGAGCTCATAAGGGTGGGCCCTAATCCAACCCAACTGGAGTCCTTCTAAGCAGAGGAGATGAGGACGAACACAGGCAAAGTGAAGACCGTGTGAGGCCATGGGAAGGAGATGGACACCTGCAAGTCATGGAGAAACCAACTCTGCCCAGATTCCATGCCAGGCTTCCAGCCTCCAGAACAGCCGGTAATAAATTTCCGCTGTTTGAGCCACACAGCCAATAATTCTTTGTTGTGGTACTCCTATGAAGCAAATGCACAAGGTTAGAAAAGTCCCATCAGACCACTGAGAAGCAGAGTTCCTTGCTAGAATGGCGCCTGGAAGGAATGATGGCTGACCATTAGGGTAGGCGGGAGGTCTAAGCCTGGCTCAGAACCTGGAGGGTTCTGAAGGCCAGCTCTGCCACCTTGGATAAATTACTCAGTCTCCTGGTTCCTGAAGATCCTGGATTATAAAACGAGCCTCAGATAGTGTGTGCATGCTAGAGATGCCATCAGGACGGAGTGAGAAAGCACACGTGACGTGCTTGGCAGACTTAAGTTCTCCACATGCCAGTTCATCTTCTTGTTTCCCTAAACCTTCAAAACTCCTCCAGGGCAGCACCATGTTTTCTTTGAAATAAACTAGAAGCATTTACTGAGTGACAGCCTTTTCCTTCAAGAACCACCATGCAGGGAAGTTGAGATGATCTAGTTAAGGAAGATCAGATGCACAAGGAGGATGAGGCGGGGGTGGGGGGGCGGCTTGCATTCTTAGGTGCTTCCTATGTACCAGAAACCGTGTTACATGCTGGGTTTAACATCCATTTCATTTAAATCCACTGCAAAGTTCTGAGATACAAGTCTTTACCTCATTTTTAAAGGTACACAAACTGCTCGCTAGAGTGATTGCAGGATTTTTCAAAAGGCTCCCTCCAGAGATTTGTGGGGCAAAATCTACATCCAACTGTGTGGTCATCAAATCCATGACTGTAGTGACTGTTAGAATAAAGTCCTCTCCCCCAAATTACTTTCCTTACAATCCCATGAGACAGGCAAGGACCTAAGGCTAATACCATTTTACATATTAGGAAAATATGGCCCAGAAAATACAGAATCATACAAGACATATCCAATGTTGAATGCAAATCAGTTCTTGAATCCACTGAGGGTTTTTGGCCATCAGTCTGGTAGTATTTAAGTAGATATGTTTAGACAGGTTCTCAAGTAAGTGACTCTTGAGAAAGTGTCCATGTACTGTGGGTAGATTTGATTACAAAGAAGGTTTTGAAATGCTACTTTTTCTGTATTGGATGGGATTTGTTGATGTCAGCCACGATCTGAGATCTGAGAGGGGTGTCCCTCCATGGATTTGGGAGTCAAAAGACTAGGAGTTTGGCTCTGGGTCTTCTACAAACTGGCTGGATGATCTTGAGTACATGATTGCTCTTGGTCATGGATTTCTTACTGGGAATTGAAGAGCTTGTGCCTGTTGATTTCTAAAAATCTGTTAAAAAATTGCTTCTGTGAACAATAGTGGATCCTCAGAGATAAGTAGAAAGCCCAGAAACAAATGGAGGTAGAGATTTTCCCCCTGTAGTCTCAGACCCCACCATGGACAAAGCCTTTTTTGTGGCTGGAATTTCAGGGAAGCCATGAGACAGGTAACACTAGGTGAGGGCAATTCCTTGTTCAAGTCTTGGTTACAGGAACAAATCTACTGGGGACCTAAGGAATCAAGTTTTCACTCCCAGTATTAGCAAGTACAAATCCTACAAGAACTCTGGCGATAGAACAGAGAGTCCTAGAACAAAGCCTGTTTTGATCCTTTGTCTTGGTTAGGGGTGATACCATATCTGCAGCATAAACTGCGATGCTTGTATTGTTGGCATGCCAGTAATAAAACAGGAAAACACCACCAAGTGGTTTGGTTAGTTTTGGCATGTACAATTCAGGGTGGGAAATGCCCTTGGATTCTGGCAGATCACCCAGCATTTATTTTTTAATGTGTGTTGCTTTCAAAACACCAGAGGCTCTCCTTGAAGGGTAATGGTAAAGAATTGAACATCCTGGTATTTGGAACAAACATTCCAGCCTGTTGGCATCACAGGCCTTACTGTAACATTAGCGATAATAGATAGCAGTGGCCACAACAAGAGCCAGCGTAAGGTCCCTGGGGATCCCCTTAAGGGAAGCCTTCCCATTTATGGTAAAAGACAGGAAAGAAGGAGGAATTTGGTCTTAAAGCCTAGCAGTCCATCCTAGGAATTCTAGTGTTGGAATGAGTGGGCCGTAAAGTGGAATTTCCCTTAGCCTCAGTGGTCCTAGGATCATGCCCATCACTTCCCCGGTTTCCTTTTGGAGTTCACCGTGTGATCTTGGGCTGACCTTGGATCTAGCTTTGGGAAGCTTCTAATTTACTGGTTTGAAGTTCACATTGTTGTGGGACTTCTATAGTCCCATCGTTGAATTAGAAAGTGACATAATTTAGATCTTGACTATTACCCAAAGGCCCAGGTGTTGAAGGCTGGGTCCCCAGCCCTTTGTGCTCGTGGGAGGTAGTGAAACCTTTAGCATCAAGATGAAGTCTGGTGAAAGAAGTTGGGTCACTAGGGATGTGCCTTTGATAATGGGACCCTGGACTTTTCCTGTCACTCTCTTTGTCTCCTGACCACTACAAGGTGAGCAGCTTTTTTCCACTATATATTCCACAGTACGATGTGCTGCCATACCACAGGGGCCAACTGACTGTTAACCAAGAGCCTCTGAAACTGAACCAAAATCAACCTTTCCTCCTTTTAGGTTATCTCTGGTATTTTGTTACAGTTCTGGAGAGCTGCCTAACACAGAAAGCATGACTTGATACCTGGTCCAACAATGGTCTGGACCCTTGCTCCCCATAGTGTGGCACATAGACCAGCACCAGCACCCCTCGGGAGCATGTTAGAAACGACCCACCCTGGACTTATAGAATCAGAATCTGTATTTTACCAAGATCCCACGGTGACCCACTGGCACGTTTCAGTGTGAGCAGCTCTGTGGTTGTGGTAGAACATCTGGAAGGACACCATGCTGCCAGGTACAGGTCAGCATTTTGCTGACCCAGGACAGTGTGGTCACAAAAAGAGAGGACTTAAAAATACAATGGGAGCCAGGCATGGTGGCGCACGCTTGTAATCCCAGCATTTGGGAGGCTGAGAGTGGAGGATCTGGGTTTGAGGCCAGCCTCAGCTACCTAGTGAGACACTTCGCAACTTAGTGAGACCCTGTTTCAAAATAAAGAATAAAAAATAGGGCTGGGGGTATAGCTCGGAGGTAGAATGCCCCTGAGTTCAATCCCCAGTACAGAAAAAAAATACAATAGGTATGATCAGAATTTTTCTCTTCTCTGCCCCTGAAATATTACCACTTTTTAGCCAAAAAAGAAAGATTTCTTTTCTTAAAAAAAGTATTTTTTGGGGGAAAAAAATCTGAAACAACTCATATAAAAAAGGAAAAAAACAAACTTTTTAAAAATACTGACCACTTAGGAATATGTTAAAATAATGTTACATTCCCCAGGCAGTTTTCTAACCCCACCCACAAAATTACCTACAGTTCAATTAATACTGTGGCAGTATGTGAAGGTGTTGCTATAACTTGTGTGACAGGAGGCAGGAGTGGGGAGCAGGATAGGATGTGGAGGGAAATATACAAACAGCTGTGTGCTTGCATGTTTTTAACACATCGTTGAACCTTACTATAATATGTCATTGCAATACACCAATAAAGTCATTTTAAAAATTGCCCACTGTTCACCAGTTTCACTTGTATCCTACCTGAAGTACTCTTACGCATAGACGTTGGGGTGTCTCTACCTACAGACACACATACATTAAAGATCATTCTTAATGATCGTTTTGCTGCATGTGTTCTAAGCCAGCACGATGAAAAAGTATTTGATGGAGCCCTCTTGAAAGGCCTCCACTTTAAGCCTCTCAGCAACTCTGTTTGAAACACATTTTGCTTTGAGAAAGGGGAGCAGAGGGCTTTGTGTGAAATGAGACAAGACGAACCAAATGGAAGCGCGGGGTGTCAGCCAGATGGCCGGCTCCCTCTGCCTTTCTTTCAGTTCTCCTCAGTTCTTGCTGCCAGCTCTAGCACAATGGGATACACGTGACACTCTCCAATGGCCTGTGTCCTGTTGGAGTTTACCAATGTGACTTGAACACGGTGGCAGGGCTGATGGAGATCAGAGAAACTCGGGCTACCCTCCCTATGAGATCACGAAGGCGCTCTGGTATTGCTGCCAGGAAGGGGGTTATGTCTTACCAAGTGGCTTCCAATTCCTTCAAGAATCCCTCATGCATCCTAAGCTGGAGCCTTTTTTCCTTCTCGAAAGGTTAGGCTGTAATTCAGTTGAGATCATTGTTTTCCAATATTGATTTGAAAAACCCTTTACTGACCTCACTGGGTACACTTATAAGGTGATTGCTCAGGACTTTTCCAAACGCTTACACACACACACACACACACACACACACACACACACCCCACACCACACTCAAACACACCTCACTCAAGTACAACAATACTGATGACAGTTTTTTTTGCACATTTAGACTCCATTTGTCTGGCCTCTTCTTATATTCCCATGACTTTAGTTGTGGTAAAACAGGAGTTAATATCTTTATTTTTAAAATGAGGAAACTGAACTATATAACCAACTTGGGCTCTTTGTACACCTTCTAGTTTGCAAGGGAACTCAGGAACCACGGCCTGTGACTAGAGATGATGATGTTTCTGAATGTGGTTTTTAATAACCAGAGTAACCTTCCCCAGAGAAAGTATTTATAGCCTTCCCGGAACCCTTCTGCTGTTGGTAAACTTGGCCTTGCCCCAGAGTGTCAGCGGAGTGAGTCCAGCCGTAGTTAGAAGATGAGTTTATCCTGTTCTCTCAACATCACTCACTACTTTCTTTCCCCAATTAATGGACCAATGCTCTGTTGGATCCACTTGACTTTGATCAGAACAGAAACCGTAGGGTATCTTAATGGTCAGCTTTCAGGACCCTGTTAGAGAATATTTTCACATTTGATTAGCATTTATTGAATATTTGTCATGGGCTGTGGGCTGAGCTGGGTTCCCATTAAAAAGCTCAGTAAGGATTTGGTGAAAATGGAGGCTGCCAGCAGCACACGCTCCTCCAGTGGGGAGAGGGTCAAGTAGCTTACGGTGACCAGGAGAACTTGGAGTTTTGGCTACCCCATTATTCTTTAATCTCTGGGCTAAAGAGCCTGGTGACCAGATTCCATCTCGGTATTCCATAGTTCCACCTCTTACTCTTCATTTCCATGGAATTTTCTTCAAAATACACGTACATCCATTGTCAGGCTAGAACCTTCTGTCACAAAGAGAGAAAGGAGAAAATAGAAAATAAAAACCATAGTTATAGGGATTTAAGCTGATTTTAGTCAATCTTGACACTGCTCAGATGGCACCCAATAGGTGACCCGGGGAGGGGGAGGGGTAAGTCATGTGCCTGTTGTTCTAACTCCCTGTCCAATGACATCAAGGTCATAGCTTGAAATTGGTCATAGTACTATTTACATCCTGGAAATCTGCAGACACTACAATTTAGGGCTTTCTTTTTCTTTCTAAAGAGCCAGATTATCAGCATACCATTGTCCCCAACCCACGCATTTTGTGTGTCTGGTACCATAATTACTTATAATAAGTAATCAATTAGGTAGAAAAACATTAATATTTGTTAGAAGTTATATCTTAAAATCATTAGGTCTGAGTGTCAGAAGAAACACTAGACATTAACCAATGTATTTGTCCACTTGACATACAAGGAACTGGAATTGATTCTGATCATCAGAGTTCTGTCCCCTTCTCCTCGGCTGATCCAGTCCAGATCTCCCTGGGAATCTCTTTCTGTGCCTTTCCCCCAGTGTCTTAGTTCTTGGGATCCCAGAACAGGGTATTTAAAGCTGCATTGCAGAGATGGGAGGTGGGGAGGGGGGATTGGATGAACATGGCCGGTGTGGTTTGCCTCTGCCTGGATTTGTAGCAATTAACAAGGAAAATGGCTCCTGTTTTTCATGAGTTCTTTCTGTATTCCAAACCACCTTTCCATGCCAAGCATAAAAATCTGAGGTCCAGTGGAGGGGTTAACTGCCGACCAGTGTAGGACCCTCAGCTGGGAAAGCTTTGGGGAACATGCACAGACATTGTCTCTTGGGAAAAAAATCAGGGTAGAGGAGGGAGGGTGTTTTTATTGTGCCAGTGTTGTTCAGGAAATCATGCTTCCATGACTAACCAAACCAAACAAATTGATTTGTTTTAAAAATTAATATAGGCAGAAAATGTACCGCAAAACAGCCTGTAGGAGGGGAGGTGCTTTGTAAGTAGCGTCCAGAGTGGAGCATACCGATTGCTGCTTGTGTCAACATTCCCCTGCTTGCTGCTCAGCTCTGCTTGCCGCAGCCCCACACTGAGCCCACTGAAGCATGAAGCTGGGGAGGTCGAGCGTCTCATATGCACCAAATCACAGATGTCACTTTCCTTCTTGCAGCCCACAAGCTGCTGAACCGCGCAGGGCAAAGGTTAGAATTATAGTTCTTGGCCATTTCTCTGTGTTCCTGGGAGCAATGTTTTCTCTCCATGTTTCCCTGGTCTGCACATTCCCCCTCCCACCCCATCTTAACAATAATCCTTGCAAAAGTAAACGAACAGGAAAGATCATTGCAATTAAAAGTTTGCATATGAACTCTGGCATGATCTAACAGCTGAGTTTTGGTGTCCAACAACATGAGCTGAAGCTGGTTATGCGTACAGTTGTCCCTTGGTATCTGTGGGAGTTGGTTCCAGGACCCCCAAGGATACCAAAGGCTTTAGATGCTGAAGTCCCATATGTAAAATGGTATAGCATTTGCATAGAGCCCACACAATCCTCTTGTATATAGTACTTTAAATCATCTCTAGATAACTTACAATACCTAATACAATATAAATTATGAAAATAGTTGTTATAGTACATTGCTTAGGGAACAATAACCAGAAAAAAAAGCTTATACATGATCAGTACAGGTGCAATTTTTTAAACTAATACTTTTATTGGTGCATTATAGTCTTACATCATAATGCTGTTCCCAGTGATACTGACATAGATGCACACAGCACTTGGTGGGCTTTCTCCCAACTGTAATTTTTGTTTTATTGCATTTTCTTCTGCAGCTGGTAGCATTTGAGGGTACAGATCCCAAGGCCAGAGAGGCCTGGCCGTTTTATCGTACAGTAGCAGATGCAAATAGGGTTTCTGACTTTAGAAGACCCCACAGCAATGGCTTTATATGAATGCAGCAGGTATTTCTAACATTAGTACCAACTTCTCATTCTTCCCTTCCACGAACTTCCCAGACATGGCTTTCAGGCATCACATGACTGAGATGAGCCGTCTTTATTCTTGGCCCAAGGTCCTCAGAAGGAGTTTGACTCTTGAAACGGTAAAGTCTGGAAAAGAAGTCTGGGAGCAGAACATGCCAGATCTTGGAATGAAAAGGTTAGAGGCAGGGAAACTTCCACATCCTGAAGCCTGGGCTGGGCTATGATGGTGCTGGTCCTAAAATGGAAAGATAGGAGATGCTTGGGCAGGAGAAGTTCTGAAGAGGAGCTTGTTACTCATTGTGACTCCTTGAGAGATTCAAGAATGAAGAACTATGATGACAAGGGTTTGAGCCTGAGCCATTGAAAAATAAGAGTACTGAAGGTGGTCCCTAAAATGGTAACTTTCCTGTTTCTAAAGACTGCTATGCATGCTGGTTTACAGGACTCAAGCTGCAGAATTCTAGGACCCGAGCCAAAATGACCTGGAGAGCCTAGTACAACCAAAAGTCTTTGAGGAGCTGAACTTGAAGACTGGGACTGGGGCTTTGTACACCAAGATTAGAAGTGAGGGGTGCCATCAAGAGCTGCAGGGAGGACAAGAATAATGGAGAGACTGACTGGCACGAAGGCACATGCCTATAGTCCCAGTACTTGGGAGGCTGAGGCAAGAGGATCAACCTCAGCAACTTAGTGAAACCCTCAGCAACTTAGCGATACCCTGTTTCAAAATAAAAAATAAAAAGGGATGAAGGTATAGTTCAGAGGTAGAATGATCCTGGGCTTAATCCCTCAGAAGGAAGGGAGGAATGGAAGGAGGGAGGGTGGGAGGGAAGGAAGAAAAGAAAGAAAATTGGAGCCCTCTGACACACTGAGTCAAAGTAAATCTTACCTTCCATTTTTTTTTCCAGGTATTTATCAGTGAGGACAATCTAACACATGTATCCCGAGTCATTCTCTTATTGCACAAACTCTTTTTTTTTGGTGGTACTGGGGATTGAACTCAGGGGCATTCTACCTCCAAGATACACCCCCAGTCCTATTTTTTATTCTTTATTTTGAAACAGGGTCTCACTAAGTTGTGGATTGCCTCATTGTGTAGCTGAGGCTGGCCGCGAACCTGGATCCTCCGGTCTCAGCCTCCCAAATGCTGGGGTTACAAGCGTGCGCCACAAACTCTGACTGAGCATCTTCTAGGCCAGGTGCATGGCTAGCTCCCCGGGACAGACTCATTCTTCCATCTTCACACTGCAGGACTGCTTTGGGCTTCGGTAACAAAACCACAACCTGGGAGGTTTAGAGGAGAGAAACCCAGAGGCTGGCAGTTCAAGATCAAGGTTCGGACAGGGCTGGTTTCTTCTGAGGCCTCTTTTTTGGCTTCTGGATGGCCACCTTCCAGTGCCCTCTGCTCACATGATCTCTCTGTACATGTGTGTCCAAATCTCCTCTTCTTGAAAGAATATTTGCTCTACTGGATTAGAGCCTAGCCACATAACTTGATTTTACCTATTTGCCCCCTTAAAGACCCCATCTCTAAATATAGTCACAATGCAGGGTACTAGGGAGTTAGGGCTTCAACATACGAACTCGAGGGAGGCAGCAACAGCCCATGGCAGGCGGTTCCCTGACTGCTCACCTTGTCAGGGAACAATTTGTGGGATCCCAAAGCCCCTCCTATTCCACCTCCCGGCGCTGAGGAAGGCCATAATGTGGACATGGGGAAGCGAGCATGTCCACGTTGGCTGTAAAGACCGAGAAGAAAGCCCATTTGCAGCATGGCAGGCCTGCCCCTCTGCCCAGGTTCTGTGTCCCTTGCCTCTTGCGATTCATGGACAGAATAAGAAGTGATCAGGGTGTGTCTGCAGGGAAAGCACCACTGCCTTCCAGGAAGTCTGTGCATAACCCCTGGGCCTCCCCACAGCATACGGGACACCTGGGGCGTGGGGGGTGTTTCTTGGCTCCACTTAGGGCCCTCAGGGATCCGTCTCCTCTGACTGGGTCCCTGGAGCATAGCCCTTCACCCTCCCATCATGGATCCCCATTTTGTCTTCTTCAGCCCAAATTCTCTACTATTTAATATAACACGAGGAAAATCTCAAAATCGACCGGAAGAGCTAACTTTCATAGCGATTTCCAGTTCTCTTTAGTGTGACTACAAAAGTCCTTCTCTAAGTAAGTACCTTTCCTTTTGGAAGTCCCTCCTGGACTCCATTCTGAGACCAGTATCTCTTTGGGAATGTTTTCCCTGTGTCAAAGTCCTCAGACTCCAGGCTCTCAGGGACTTCTCAGGACTCTGCTCACGGAGTTTCCCTGCGCCAAACTCAGTTCTCTTATGATCATATTTACCATACAGTCCTTCACTGTACAGTTTCCTCAGAAGTCACAGCTTCTTGTAACACTCTTAAATTGTTGTGTACCTCTTTCCTCCAGCCACCCAGAGTTCCTAGCCTGCCTGGGTGGTGTGGAATCTAAGCTCAGACAAATGTTGGTGCAAAGTCATGTTATCTGAAGCTTAATTAGGCATGATTACTCCAGCCCTACACAGAGCACATCTGGTGGCGAGCGCACCTCTGGTGATAGAGGGCTGGGCATGCCGGCTGCGGGAGCGTGTGTATACACGGGAAGTATTTTCCTTTTGGAAGGATAGGTCCCTCGAGCTTACTAGATCTTTTTTATTTGTTTTCAAATTCCAATATTCAAGCCTGAATTGCTGACAAAAATGTATCTTTTCTAGTAGGGCTGGCAACAGTGCTAAGCTGTGTTTAAAAAGCAGGCAATAGCTTGTTAACATTGAAGCCAAGTGGTAAAAAGTTGAAAGCCCCCAGGGTCGACTAGCAACAGGCTTTGGCCCCTTCTTGTCAAGTCAGTGTGGGGTGCTGCTTAAGCTCAGGCTTGATGTTAATGCTCTTTTTACAAAACGATTTCATAACCCATTGATTAAGTGAAAATATATATATATTTCCTTGTAAAATTGAGACGGCCTCCATGGGAGCCTGTTTAGACAGCAGGCTGAAGTTTCACTTTCTTCCATGTGTAATCAGGTTGACTTCCCTGGCAGGAGACTCTGAGGGTTTGACTAGGGAAAGCACTCAGGGTCCTCACCTGTGGGGGCGGAGGGAGAAGTTGGGGTGCAACAAAGTCACCACAAGCCTTCAGCTGCCTCCGAGGGGATGGCCCTTCAGAGACATGAGCTGGGGCAAGGGCACCGACTCTGCACATTCGTATGCTGCGTTGGCCAGCTGTTGAACGTGCGCTGTGCTGCCCCAGGAGGGAGAGTGACCTCGAGTGAGCTCTCCTCATGAGCAAAGCTAATTCTCAAAGGGAACCAAGAGCATTGAGTATTAAAATTTTCACTTTTAAAGGGAGCATTTGGGTGGTAGGACGGTATCTATGACATTCCCTTATACTTTTACTTTGTGGAGGATTATTGAGGAGCTTGTATGTTTAAATATATGTGAATATTAGTGGTAAGATGCAATCATCTCTTACTATCCATGGAAGTCTGGTTCTGGGACCCTTTGCCGATATCTTAGATCTGCAAAATACATAGATGATGCTGAGGTCCTTCATGTAAAACGGTCCTTCGTCTATAACCTGTGCTCACAGTCCTATATACTTAAAAATAATCTCCAGATTACCTAATAATGTAAATACTAGGGAAACCCTTGTTATTCTGTGTTGTTTAGGGAATAATGAGGAGGGGAAAAAAGGTGGAAGCAATAACAATCAATACAGTATTGTCATTAATGTGAGATATTTGAACCTCTGACATTTTTTAACCTCAAAAAAAAAAAAAAGAGTGAGCAAAAGAGAGAATTAAGGCAAATACTTTTGATATGTTGCTTAAAATTTAATATTTTCTGTCCTCGCCTCACTAGAACAACAAAATGTAATACGAAAGTTATTTTGTTTTGCACCCAGTTCTGTAACTTGTTTTGCTGTGAAAACTTCGGACACCAAGTTTAAATACCAGAGAAAGTCCGAGTTCCAAAAATAATACTGCATCTTTCTGGAGACCCACAGGAAGAGGCAGAGGATGGTGTGATGGGGCCTATGCTCATGTCCCTGCCGGTGACATCCTACCATTCTGCCTTTGCAGTTCGTGGATGGTTTAGATTGGGGGAGTGGGTGATTCCCTGTTCTGGGTATTTCCTCTGGAGAAAGCATTCCTTGGCCTCTGAGCATAGGTGGATTTGTTGCTGGAAAGACCACAAAGCTTCAGTTTCAGTTTCTTTGCTTGCAGGATCCTGCTTTCTGCAAAGAATTCTGTAAGTACCTTCGTAAATTCCATGCTTATGACGATTTGGAAGAAGAATCTTTTTGAATTTGGTTTCTCAAAGAGAGTCCCCCAAATATCGAAATGCCAGTGTCCACCTGGAATGACTTCATTGGCAAACATTTCCCAAGAGACAGCAAATACCAGCCTTCCTTCCTCCCTCCACCTTTGGGTCCTGACACATCATTTGCTTCCTTCTTGGTGTCTACACCCCTCTAGGCTGGAAGCTCCTTGAGCCAGGCAGCCAGTCCTCCATGGTTGGATTTGGAATGCTTTCTTAATAGCGAGACATGCGCTGACAGCTGCTCTAGAAGAGTGTTGATAGATCAGCACCAGGTGGGAGAAATCTTTTCCATGAAAGGTTCAGAAAATGGGTTAAAGGTGTAGCTTTTAACATAAGTGAATGTTTCGACCATACGTGTTTTAAATTTCAATTTTTTCCTGTTTTTTTTTTTTTTTTTTTTTTTTTTTTTTTTTTTTTTTTTTTTTTTTTTTTTTTTTTTTTTTTTTTAGTATTCGCCTATACATCATGAGATATCTTGTGGATTGGACCCAAGTCTAAACATGGAATTTATTTGTTTCATATAGATCATGTAGTCTGAAGGTAATTTTATAGACTATTTTAGATAGTTATGTTCATGAAACAAAGTTTCATGGTGTGGAATTTTCCACTTGGTGGCATCATGTTGGCCCTCAAAACATTTCAGATTTTGGAGAATTTTTTATTTGGATTTAGAATATTCAGATTAAGTAGGCTCAACCTGTGTTTGTTTATATGTTTCATCTCATGCTATCCCATGAACTTCTTAAGACCATTTTTTTTTAGGGGAGGGGTACTGGGGATTGAACCTAGAGACATCCTTCTTCTGAACTATACCCCCAGTCCTTTTTATTCTTCATTTTGAAATAGAGTCTAAGTTGCTGAGGCTGGCCATGAACCTGTGATCCTCCTGTCTTATCCTCCCAAGTACTAGGATTATAGGCATGTGCCACCTTGCCTGGTGAGGGCATTACCTTTTATCTTCTCTATGCCTAAAAGACCAGGGCTCCGCAGAGGGGACTGGTAAACAGGAGACCCTAAAGTTATTTGCTAAACACTTCTCAATCTCTCTCTCATTCATTCTCTCTCTCTCTTGCGCATGAACTCACACACACACACACACACACACACACACACACACACTCCCTTCTTCTCAAGAAAAAAGGACGGAGACAGCCTAGCATCTCTCTAGAGAGGTGGTCATCACAGAGACCTCCTTGTAGACATGTCCTCCTTCATAGGGTGAGGGCCTACACCAGCTTCTTGGGTGATTACTGACTGTGCGATTTTCAGGGCAGCCAGGCAGGAATTCCTGCCACCCACCAAACCTTCCTCGCTTATTCTCTCTCCATTACAGCTGCATTCCTTTGGGTGCGAGAGTTTTCTATAATTGAGTCTTGTTTCTAAAATGAGAATATTCCAATGTAGTTGTCAATTAATGCCTTCCTGGGATATTTAAAGGAATGAGGTATTGGACACCAAGAGGACTCAGGATGGAGAGGGAGGGGAGGCAGCTTTGTGAGTGCCCAGGACCCGTCCTGGTTGGCTTCTCAGCTCTGGCCAGCTGACCTCCCTGTCTGCCCCAAAGACTTTGGAATTGCACCTGGAAAAAGTCAGCGAAGGTCCACACACAGATCCCTGAGCATCATGTTTTATCTTTTTTTTTGGCACACCTAGCAGGAGGTGACCAACTGACTGCAGCAGCACATGTGTCTCTGAGCAAGAACATCTGAGAATGAGGCTGTGAGGAGGAGGGGGCACTCTCACATGCCCAAGGAGAGGCTCTGCCAAGGAATTAGCAAGCCAGCAGGTTTTTGTTGAGCATCTATTATGTGCCAGGTAGATGCTAGGTCCAAGGGAATCAGACCATAAATGCAACTTCCCCCAGGTCCTGTTGTCACTTCCAAGTTCATCGAAGTGCCCAAGGAGGCCAAGTCATACTGTGAACCTAGGCTGGGAAGCAAGAAGCCGCAATATGAGGGCTAAAGTTTAAGTAGAGGAAATGTATGTCTAATCTGCTCACAGTCCGTACTGTCCATGCTTAATCAATTGCCTTGCGTCCAAACACGCGCTGTGACTGGCTTCTGCAGGTGTCAGGCGAACTAATCCCTTTCTGCATTTCATTTGCTCACAACTCTCCACTCTGTGTTTGCTCTGGTCTTATTTTCTGCTCATATAGCAATATTCTCTTCCCACAATCAAAACACAGAGAAAAGCTGGCTGCAGGGAACTCTGAAGAATAACCTGGTACAATATGCATTAGTTGTATCAGTAACTTCATCAGACTCTGGATTTGTTAGTCTATTTTGGGTGCCACCTACACACCTTATTTTTATTCCTGTAGAATTGGAATCAACCCTCCTCCGTAGGATTTTAATGAGGATTAAATGAGATAATTGACTCTAAGTGCAGGGCTTGGCACACGGTTAGCCCTTGTTAGAACACAGTAATAGAATTAATGATTCTATTTCATATGATTACTAATAAAAAAAAACATCAATGTGCCCAAGGAGGGCACCATGCAGGAGAGGAACACCTGGGGAATTTCTGGATTGATGTAAGATTTCCCTGATGAAGCCAGATAGAACTGGCTTGTCCAACTCAGCCATATCTAGGGATACAAAATCAGCCAGCTTCAAGTGACAAGTGACGTGTCCATGTGTTAATGTAGCACCTTGAATCTCACTATGATGGAGAATTACAATACACCAATAAAAGTATAAAAAAGTCAGCTGACTGCTGAATGACACACTTGTGGGGGCCATTTTTTTTCCTTTCAAGGTATGTTCAGTTTGAATGGGAGAGAGGGAAAAAAAAACAAACCAACACACATTTCTTTTCATGCTCTGGGAAAAACAAACCAACACACATTTCTTTTCATGCTCTGGGAAAACTGAAATATAGTAGCATCTTTTGATGTTCTGAAAATGTTCACCTTCTTCTCTATCTGCAGCATCCCTGACCCTTCCCCAGGGAGGGATATATTCTGAAACAGCTTTTCTTTCAGAAAAGGTAGCCCTGGCCTGCACCTCTGCCTGGATAACAGTGAATTCCAGAATCCTCTGACAAATGGCTGCCAAGAGGGCTTCTGCGGGCTCTGGCCAAATTACAGGAATGTCAGGTCAAGCTCAGGCAGGAGCAAGCAGGGCCCTCCACGGCCAGGTGTCTGCCTTGCCTGGCGGGCAGGGCCAGCATGTGATGATCTGCTCTCTCACTATCTGACCTCTGCACAGCCCTGACCCTGAGAGGCGGGCGAGTATGGAAGGCAGGTCCCGAAAGGCCTCCAGCTACCTCGAAAGCCTGTCCAGGCTCCATGGCCCTGGGCAGAGTGCTAAGCCTTTGGCTTTGAATCTGTCTGCCTTTGGCTTTTATGATGATTCTGGCACATCTATGTCTGTGGGCACAGCCAGCCTCCCACCCTCCCCACACTCTGCACCCGCCAGTTCAACCAACTGTGGATACAAAATATTTGAAGAAAGTTGCATCTGTATTAAATATATACAGACCTCTTTCTTGTTGTTATTTCCTAGACAATATGGTATAACAACTGTTCATGTGGCCTTTAGGCATTATAAGTCACCTACAGATGGATTGCAGTATATGGGAGGATGTTTGTAGTTCTATGCAAATACTGTGCCACTTTATATAATGGACTTGAGCATCCAGGGATTTGGGTGTGGGTGGAGGTCTTGGATATTGAGGCATGACTGAACATGACATTGAAGCTGAGACTAGTGTAATTAAGACCTTCATTAGAAATGATGACAAAAAGAGAAGAGAGGAACATTGAAAAAAACTCCTTCTTTCCTTCCTTCCTTCCTTCCTCCCTCCCTCCCTCCCTCCCTCCCTCCCTCCCTCCCTCTCTCTCTCTCTCTCTCTCTCTCTCTCTCTCTCTCTCTCTCTCTCTCTTTCTTTCTCTTGTCATACTGGGAATTAAACCCAGAGGCATTCTATCAGGCAAGCTACACCCCTAACCCTTTCCATTTTTTTTTCTTTTGAAACAGGGCCTCACTAGATTGCTGAGAGTCTTGCTAAAGTTGCTGAGGTTGGTTACGGGCTTCCTGTCTTGCCTTCCAAGTACTGGGATTACAGGCATGTGCCACCATGTCCTGCTTGAAAACTCTTTTTTCTTTTAATCACAGCAATAGGAGCTCAGCTCCACAGGTAGAGCTGGCCCAGACAGGTGAGCATGACATATTTGAATCATTGACTTGGCCATAATGTTGCTTTATTTCTTCTTTGCTTTATTTTTTTTTTCTACTAGTCTCTATAAATTCCCAGCTGTGTGCAGGGTGCTGTCTGCCCTCAGAGAGCTCCTTATCTGGCTCAGGCGCCCCCTATATTACATTTGGCATCTTTTGTGTCCCAGTGGTACTCTCAACACCTACCTAGTTTCCTCTTTCTTTGTAACATTAACTCTGAAGTGCAGCATGAAACAAGTGACGGGTCTTCCCATGTGGCCGATGAACCAGTTACAAAGAAAGTTCTCCAAGAGCAACTTCCAAACTGATCTGGGTAATTGCAACATGGTTTGAATGAGCCTACAGCCTTCCAAGGTGAGTTTGTCGAAAGACACCACTTATTTGGAGACAGGGACACTGGTGTGTTTGTGAATAAACAGAAAGAGAGCTAAGCCTCATTATATCAGCCGAACCTCGGATAGGTCAAATCTCATCGCTCTTATTTGCCTGAAGGACTTTGCTTGGACTGGAGGTTTCCTTTCTGGGCTGATCATTAACTGGTGCTAATGGTGCTAAAAAATCTTTTGTCACATGTGTGCCATCGTAATCACACACACACACACACACACACACACACACACACACACACACACATACACACACACAATATATAATATAGTTATACGTTGGAGGCTGAGCCTGAACCCAGAGGCAGTCTACTTTCAATCTACACCCCAGCCCTATTTTAGTCTTTATTTTGAAACAAGGTCTTGCTAAGTTGCTAAAAATCTGACTACGTTACTGAAGCTGGAACCTGCGATCCTCCTGTCTGAGCTTCCCAAGTACTGGGATTCCATGTGTGTGCCACTACCTGGCTATGTGTTTGCTTTTGACAAGATGAGTTCAGCTTGTACTTTTTCCCAGTAACTGGCTTTAGCAGCATACTTGGATCCTCCCAGTTCCAATCCCATCTGATAACTTTGAGAGTCTTGTGCCCCCCCAAGACCCAGAGAGCCCCTAGTAACCATCTTGGGTGAGTTGATACAGCTTGTAATAAATGTTCTTAGAGTCCTTTTTCCACTAGGAAGTTCTCCCCTACATCTCCCCTTCTCTGACCCCCTCCTCACCCTCAGGTGCCCTTAGCTGATCCACAGAAATTCTTTTGGGGGACCTAGGTCAAGAGAGAGAACTGCCAAAAACTTGGAGGTCTGTTGCCTCCTCACAGAATGAAAATAGGGTGTTGTTTGGAAAGAAAGACAGGAGAAGGAGGAGGAGGAGGAGGAAGAGGAGGGAGTAATTAAAGCTAATTATGGAAATAACTAGTTAGGAAGGTGCCCTAAGAGGAGAAAAATCCATCCCCCATTGCTCAGTGGGTGAGCAAGCATGTTTAGTTGGAGGTCTACGTTCCCTGGAGACGCTTGGGGTGACCAGGGAGTGAGGGTCAGCGAGCAGCCAGGAGGTCTCATTTTAAGCAATAGCGGCTTAATCATCAACTGTTTAGAGAACTCAGGACAAGGTAGAATAATATTTACAAAGCCAGCTGGGCAAACCCCACATATGCACCCTCATTCCTCCTAACCCAGGGCGGCCTTGAGAATTCCCATTTCCCCAGCATGAGGGAAGAGGGCTGCTTTTTATTTCAGTCATAAATGAATTTAACATGCATTACACAACCAACGGGAGCATCATCAGTGCCCCAAATCTTATTGCTGCCTAGGATTCAAGAAATACATTTAAAAAGAGAGGATCTCAGCACATACCTAGTAGCTGTGGAAGCTTTTCTTAAAGTGAAAGGAGATAGAAATGGTTACAGGAACAGAAAGCTCTCTGCGAGCCAGCCAGCCTGGTCCCGGCAGCTTCTCTGGGGAAGCCCTTGGCTTTGATAACGCAGTTAGTTTTGAAACTGCTTCTAGAGTCCAGCCCTCTCACTCATTCAGAGCACTTATTGAACACCAATGGTATGCCATGTTTGGAGCTTGAAAGAAAAGTCAACTATAGACGGTCCACTATTCTTATCCATGTCTTGTTTAACCGTGCTCCTGTGTCGGAAAGTCGCTTTGCATGGCGATGGCTCTCGGTGGATGGAGGCAGGAGCAGGTGGCTCCCACCTTTCACCTCCGTTTGCTGGACCTGCCTGATTCCTTTTTGCCTGTCACCTTCAGAGGATTGATGGATTCTGTCACACCTTGTGCCCATTTGGTCGGCTCCCACGGCCATCCCACTTCTGTTGTTGGATGGCCTGTCTGTTCCTAAGTGGATTGCTTTGTTGGAAACCACAAACTGACAGAAATCATCCAAGCTCAGAGCAATCCTGACGTGGAGCAGCAAAAGGGCTCAGAACTAAGCTCACATCTTATTTCTGGGGCTAAGTTGCTTCGGACAATGTGGGGAGTTCAGATGAACTTCGAAGCTGAGTCAAATGGCCTGCTTCCCCTCCTAATGAGCCAGGTGGAAGGCTGTTTCTGAGAAGGGCACCTGAGTTTCCTTCCTTTCTTCTCTCTCCTTCCTTCCTTCCTTCCTTCCTTCCTTCCTTCCTTCCTTCCTTCCTTCCTTCCTTCCTTCCTTCCTTCCTTGTGGTACTGGGGATTGAACCCAGGAGAATTCTACTTCTGAGCTACACCCCCAGCTCTAATTTATTTTTTAGTTTGAAACAGGCTTTCACTAAGTTATGGAGGGCCTCACTAAGTTGTAGAGGCTGGCTGCGAACCTGCAATCCTCCTGTCTTAGCCTTCCTAGTACTGGGACTACAAGTGTGTGCCACCATCCACAGCTAACACCTGAGTTTTCTAGGCTGCAAGTCTGGCCCAAGTTCTGGTGGTTAAGTCTACTAAGACCCCCAAGCAGGAGGCTGTAGAGAAAGAAAGAGCTGCATCTCCATTGGCCTCCTACAATGGGGTTTGGCAGCTGTCCCCAGAAGAGTTCCTGGAGCATGTCATGGTCACTCGGCCATGGAGGAGACAGATGGCCTCACTAGGGATAACCTCAGAGGCCAAGGAAATGAGGTGGTCCAGCACATTTGGGTCTGCACCTGTGAACCTTCCCTTCTGTGCTCAGTCCCTGTGCCAGGACTTTCTTCACCAGCTCTGAGAAGGAGCGTTGCTACGGCCTTCTAACTGGTCTCCTCCCTACCCATCTCTAGTCCTGCTGCCCACTGTCCCCAAAGGTCCTGCGCACCAACAAAAAGGCAAAGGCAAATCTGTAATCCATAAATTGATAGTGAAGGGAGGGAGGAAGAGAGAGAGAGAGAGAGAGAGAGAGAGAGAGAGAGAGAGAGAGAGAGAGGGGGAAAGAATATGAGTCGGTTTATGCTGTGACTTTGCCTAAGCTATAGAGTTCAAGTTTCTTAGCACAGTGGTCAACTGGTCAAGATCAGTCCTTCAAATTCTGGCTCATTCCTGAACTCCCACCATGTGGACCTCCTGCTCTATGCTGAGCACATCACACCCTTTCACATCTGTGCTGTTACCAGCACTCTTCTCTCTGCTCATAATGCCCTTCCAGCTTCCTTGGTGAGCCCCTCCTCCTCCTCCCACTGCCTTGGGCCCCACCCTGCTTTCTCTAAGCAGAGTTAGTCATCTTTTTAAATCTGTGTTTCCACACACAGGTAAGTATTCCTCCCTCTTCCAAATGTTGTTACTCTAATTCTATGCCTGTCTTGCTCACCAGGAAGGAAGGCCCTCAATAAAGAGTCCTAAGATTCTATATCCACACCACCTAGAATATGGTAGATGTTCACCCAAAATATATTTGTTGAATAAATGAATGGTCATCTCTGGGAAGAAAACAGCGGATATAGCCAGGGATTTCTATGTTTAAAGAAAACACTGCAGAATCATGTTTTACTTCACAGAACTTTGCTTCTACAGCAGAATGTAGTGATTATCAGCTTTCATGGGACAAAGGAAGCCCATGAAAGATGAACATGATTATATCAGCCCACTGGGTTCCGAGATATGTGCATATGCATGTCTATGTATTCATGTATAATGTGTGCAGGCTTCATGCTGCCTGGAAATGCTTGCCTGCCTTCCTTCCTTCCTTCCTTCCTTCCTTCCTTCCTTCCTTCCTTCCTTCCTTCCTCCCTCCCTCCCTCCCTCCTTCCTTTTTGTACTGGAGATCGGACCCAGTACTCTACCATTGAGCTACACTTCAACTCTTTATATTTTATATTTTATATATATATATATATATATATATATATATGTGTGTGTGTGTGTGTGTGTGTGTGTGTGTGTG
>PVLC010009241.1:0-54749 GCA_004027655.1 Graphiurus murinus | reverse complement strand
GAACAATCCAACTTAAAAATATTTATAATGGCAAAATTTACATGAATTTTATAACAATTCAACAAATAATAATAAAGAATTTACAACACAAATATATAAAACAGATGCATATTAAGTGAGAAATTAGTCAATATTAAAACAAATTCCACTGTTCTTTGCCTACTTCAAAGAATTGTTATGAGAATAAAATAGAAAAAAAGATTGAAAATAAAAAAATACAAGGTAATCTTGTTGAAAAACAAGGTAATCTTGTTGAAAGAAAGGAATTTTATCTCTTTAAGAAAAAATATTTAAAAACCATTTGTTTTTAGATAAAATTTCCAGTTAAGTGAGGCATAACATGCTGCAAATACTGTTCCCATTCGTAAAGACAATGCTTTAAATAGTTAAGATTTTTCTTACAAGATTACTTATTTTTTTCAAATATTTGAAGTTTCACAGGTTTAGAGTTTGAGTACTTAGGTATATTGATCAATAATGTTTTCATTCTCCATCAAATCCCAATGTTTTGTTATATACACATGTGTCAAGCCAGCTTATGAATGAGTTGATGGGATTTTACTTTCCAAGACGGTTTTTCAAAGTTAGTTCTGTTAAATAAATTATTGATGTACTATATATAATCAATAGCAAATGTTTATTAATGATAGTATTCAGAGTGGTGATTTTTTTCTTCCAGTGACTTTTAGATTTTAAATAAGTAAAACTTTTAAAAGTCCAAAAATTTTAATTGCAATTATAAAAACTTCCATATGACAGTGTTCCCAAAGCTTAGCAAACTTCTTAGTTGAATTTGATGTTCATGAGAACCCCTCACCTCAACAACAACATCCTGGCATTTGTTCAAACTTTCCTTTTTACCAAGATGTGAAGGAGAAATGTGTGATGCAGCCTTTATTTCATTCAGATAAAGGTTCAACAACAATTTCCATAGTACCTTCCAATATGATAAGGCAAGCCAAGAACAGATGGGAGGGCTCACTTTTGCTGTAAATTTCCACTTCTTTTAAGGTCTCTCTGTTAAGTGTTTCTAAGAGATAGGGCCAAAATATCAGAGAAGAAGGCACATCACATCCAACAATAACTATTCAGTGAACTTCAGGTTTCTCATCTGTGAAATTAGACCATTATACCTAATTCATCTTGAGCTCTGGGGTAGCCATTTGTCATGTTATTTGGAAGGCCCAGTGACTTTCCTTATTTGGAGAATTTCCCATCTCAGGAATGTTCTCTCCCTAAATTTGAAGCTAGGAAATCCCTCTCAAGCATCCTTTGCAGCCAAGGTGTAGGCAGGTGACTTAGCCTCCATCAGTCAGACCCATCAGCATGAGACTCTACTATGAATGAGAATGATGTGATAAAGATGCCAGTAAGAATGGAGCCTCATCGGGTGAACAGGGCCATTCTGTTTTCAGAGGCTGCAGCAACCTAAGACGTGTAAATCTCCTACTAAGGGAAAAGACAAGTAACATGGGGTCTTCTGACAGTGACAGAAGTCACAGGTTTGTCACCAGAATCTGCAGGAGAACTGGGTACAATCTCCAGCTAGATTCTCTGTTCCCCTAAGGAACCTCTGAATTACCTAATATCCATTCATCATCCATTTCCCTTCATAGTGACAGAATGGGTTCCGTTGACTTCAAATATGAATCTGACTGATGTGAGGTCCTTGAAGTAATTATATTACTTACTATTTGTGTGACTTTAAGCAAGTAATTCAATTATTCTGGGATTCCATTTCCTTATCTATAAAAATGGAAGAAACAACCTCAGGGACTGGTGTGATGTTTAAATGTGGTAATGAAGGAAAATGATTAGGATAAGTGTGATCCATAGTATAATAATAATAATATTTTAAGCTCCAAAGTTTTCTTTTCTTTGGTGTAGATTCTGACAGCTCATAGCCTAGGGAGAGCCTAGGAGTTGATTACAAAGATCAGACACTACAGACAGTGCTGTTATACACTCCAATGCTGAGAATGAATTAATCATGGAAGTAAAATAGACTTTGAATCTTCAGATCACAGCTTCCTACAGACTTAGCTTAATGTCCTCAAACTTATGAATCAATGATCAAATAACTTATTTCAAAGGACAAAAAGGTAAATAGAGTATTCTCTAACAGGACAAAATATATCACACAGTATTTTATAATAAAAACTTGAACCCTTCTGTTTTGCTAAAAGGATATGTAGCAGTATTTTTCCATTTTTCATAATGTTTGTGTGCCAACATTTTTACTTGATATAAATAAATTTAAAATTTTTAAAAAGTGTTTAATGAGATTCTTTTTTGCTGTGCCTTCATTTCTCTGTAAATTATTTTAAAAATGAAAAATAAGTTTATTTGTTCAGGTGGTAAATGATGACTAAGAACTAAGAACTTGAGTTTTTTGAAGGTTACCTTATGAGTACTAGACTGTTTTTTGAATCACACACCAGTACTAAACATTTGAATTTTAAAATTACATGACAAGCTGTCACAAAGAAAGTTATTGTGAGATATTTTTTCCAAATTTTAAGTAACATGATTACCTAAGAAGAATGTTAGGAGACACTTGGAGGCAAAACTCCTAATGCTGCAGTATGCAGAAGGGGAAAGATTAATAGGATTCAAAATATACTCTTCAGAGACAAAGATATTTCTATTGTAAGGAAGACTTCAAGTAATATTTAGCTCCTAGGGAAAGTAAGCAGTTCTATAATTTATAGCACATTTCTTTGGCATTTGAGGCAAGAAAAACAAGACTTAGTCCTTTCCATAGAATGATTTCAATCCACTTTATTTTTTTGATCTTACTATTTAAATTTTCTTTGCATTAAGTGTATGATTCAAGAGAGTTTTCTGTCTAACTGAAAAACACAATGTGTCTAGCTATTCACTAATGAACATTTAAGAATCATTCACATATTTATCAAATTCCTTTTATGTGTAAGGCCCATAGCAAACCCTGAAGGATGAAAAACAATGAATTGATTTCTCCACCTTCTGGGAGCTTATAGTGTAATGAAAGTTGAGAAAAGGAGTAGAGATACTCAGAGAGTGGGCTTTGATATTTTAAGATGGTAGAAACAAAACAGAAAAGAAGAACATGGTTTGAACATCATCTGTGTGCCACTGATTTTCTATGCATCGAAACACTTCAGACAATAAAAAAAAAAAAAGATAGAGAAGCAAAAGTAAAAATAATACAAAACCTGACTATCCACAGATTGCTACTTTAAGTATATTACTTTCTAGATTTGTATGTGTTCCTACAGGATGCATAATTATAAAGTGTAGGTTTGTATTATATGTATTATTTTGAGATTACTTTAACTAATAATTTCATAGGCTCAATCTATATTTGACTAATGATAGACATAATTTTCTATAATTTTTAATTTTTAAACTTCACATAATTTTAGTGGTCACAATAAATTCTACTACATGCATATGTAGTTTTCTCTACTATTGTACAGCCCTACGATTAGCATTCATATATATGTATTATATACATATATATACACACATACACTATATATATATAATCTTTGTGAATGTGTCTTATTATTTTAAGATAAGTTGAAAAATAGTTAATGGATTTTAAAGAGTATTTACTTGATACATATGAAAGATTATATCCCCAAGTGAACATGCCTTCCAACTGTGTATGAGAATCTTAGTTTTCTTACACCCTTGTCAATAATTGCATTTTCTTTTCTTTTCTTTTTAACGGTACTAGGAATTAAACCTAAGGGCACTCTACCTCCGAGCTACATCCCCTAGACCTATTTTTCATACTTTATTTTGAAATAGGGTCTCACTAAACTGTGGAGGACTTCACTAAGTAGGTGAGGCTGGCCATGAACCTGGGATCCTTCTATCTCAGTCTCCCAAGTACTGGGATTACAAGCTTGCACCACCACTCCTGGTCAAAATAATGACATTTTCAATACTTTTGCTATCTGTCAAACATATAGGTAAATATGATGTATAAGTTTTTAAATTTTTTTCCTTTGTCTTCTATTGCATTGGACATTTTATATGATATTTGCAAATATGGGCATCTTATTGGATATTTATATATCTTTTTTTGTAGGTTGTGGTTTGTATCCTTTATCTATTTTCTAGTTAAATGCTAGAGTTTACCTCATTGATGTATATAAGACTTTCGTATACAAGGGATACTATGTTGTAATAGATATTAAAATATCTTTCTATTACTTATTTTGCATATTTCTAAGTGCCCCCTAGATGGGTTGAAATTGAAGTAGTGGTAAGTTTTCTTATGACATACAGAATTTTCTGAGACTAAGTTATCTTGTCATCTTATGAATGTCTTTTTGCATTCATACATTACTTTGTTTGAGGATAAAGTTAACTTTTTGAGGAAGCAAACTAATCAAATCTTAAGGAAACCATTTCTACAAACCATGGTACAGATAACATATCACATTAATTGAAATTATCAAACATATGTCAAAATAACCAGTTGACTCAGAAACCTGATCTAACATAAATAGTTCAGCTATTGACAGGAAGACCTCGCCCTATTATTCCCAGCAGCTAGTTTCAGTTTAAGTAGACTATCAAAATAAATGAAGCTGACATGACCCAATTGGCCTCATGAGACTGAGGGTAGCCAAAGACTGTGCCTTACCCCGAGAGCCTGCCTTCTTGTGCCTTATGCTCCCAGGACTCCCCCATTCTCTCCCAGTCTCTCTACAAGCATCCTGAGAGAGTCTCACCAAGGGCCACTTATCCCCTGGAGAAAGGCAGGACTGGCTCCTTGGGAGGTTATCCTCCTTCAAGGAAATTTTGACCAGTCTGGAATTTGCTTCAGCCTATAGTAGTTGAAGTGTGCGTTCAGAGTCAGACTGACTGACGAGGTGCTCCCAAAACACACTGACCCCTTGACCTGTCTTGTTCTCCTGATCTAATCCTTCAGGTTTCAGAAGATAAGTAAAACATTAATACAGGGTCTCCCTCAACATCTAACAACTATATACTTAACTTCTGTGCCCTTTTAACTTCTCACCATTTCCTTCCTTCTATACACACAACCTTCTCAACATTCCTGCCCTCACAGAAAAGAACATCTCAGCACTTCCTAGCACAATTAGCATGCTTTCCTCCAAATCATGCCAATTGTTTGGAATTTTTGCCATTTGAAGGAAGCAAGTGGAGAAAAATGTCACAGGCACCTCATGAAACAATTTTGCAGATTGTAAAATGTTGTCATTTATAAAGGTCCTGTGTGCCATTGGAGCCTCTTGGGGCAATTCTGAAAAACATTCTGTCTGTGAGCAATCTGTCCCAGCGCCACATGCTTTCTAAACTTGTTTGCTTGTTGACATTTAAGAAAAATAAAAGAATGCATTTGCATGAAGACAGGACCTTTTGTTTCTTATACCTTGATTGTACTCTATTATAGAAATTACAAATAAAATAGTTCATCTTGCCCAATTGCCTGTCAAGCGTCATTTTCTAAAGGACACTTTCTGGTCCTTTGGCCAACCTCACCATAAACTGCTGGATCTTTTTGATTGCCTCTATTCTCATTAAATACTATTAAACTATTTAACTATTAAATACTATTTAACTACTAACTTACTATCTAAATGAGAACTACTGGAGCTAATGTTTTTCTTTACTTTTATTTCTTAATAGTATTTTATTTCTTATGTTTTATTTATTTATTTTTTAAATCTAGCTTTATACTGTTGTAACTGTCTATCACAACATTTCTTAAATTTCTCCCAAGCACATGACATGATCTCATCTTCCCCAGCCCTGGAAGTCATTTTGGGCCATATGATTTCTTCAGTTAACAGTGGGAGGAGAAGGATGTGTGTGACCCTGTGGGTAGACAGCTTGCTGTGCAGGACTTATCCAGTCCCCACCGCAGAAGTGTATGCCCAGGGTAATAGCTATCCAGAGGGGGCCACAGAATCTCTCTGTCTAATACCTCAGATGAGATTTGTGATGGAGAAACAAATCATCCAGTTAGATTAGCCATTCAGCCATTAGCCAAATGTAACTGATAACTTCCAAAATTTTAAGAGTAATCAATTAAATTGAAATCAATTGACATTTTCACCTTTCTTGATATTAGCCAAAGGGGAGGGGGGAGGAATATTTCTCACTGGTTGTGATGATATTGTCATTACTATTTTCCTATGTTACCGCTTGATTTAAAAATTCAGTAGAATTTTTTTCTGTACAGTATGTAGGCTACATGATTTAAACTGGGTGAAATTTGAGATGGTTACCTAGAGGATGAGGATGGGCACAGGAAGTATGATCGGGATCAGCCACTTGTTTATTGCAAGAACTCAACATGAAAGTAGGTATGTAAGAGATTGACTAGTGGGTAAAAATTCCAGCTAACTTCTCACATTACAAAATCCGGGGAGAAAAACAGTATTTCTCTTTTGCAGATGTCTCTAGAAGTAAAGAGTTTACCATCAAACAAAAGGCCAGGGCCAGATGGTTTTCCAAGTGAATTTTATAAAACCTTTATAGAAGAGCTAATCCCAATACTCCTCAAACTAGTCCGTGAAATAGAAAGAAACAGGACCCTCCCAAACACATTCTATGAAGCCAACATCACATTAATACCAAAGCCAAATAAAGACAGCTCAAGAAAAGAAAACTATAGGCCTATGTCATTGATGAACTTAGATGCAAAACTGCTAAACAAAATACTAGCAATGCACACTCAAAACCACATCAAGAAAATTATACACCATGACCAAGTTGGGTTCATCCCAGGGATGCAAGGCTGGTTCAACATACGAAAAACAATCCATGTAATTCACCACATAAACAGAATCAAAGACAAAAATTACATAATCATCTCAATTGATGCTGAAAAAGCATTTGACAAGATCCAACACCCGTTCATGCTAAAAGCACTGCAGAGAATTGGAATAGAAGGAACATACCTCAACATCATAGAGGCAATATACAATAGGCTCACAGCCAACATCATATTAAATGGAGAAAAACTGCAAGGGTTCCTACTAAAAACAGGAACAAGACAAGGATGTCCATTATCACCTCTTCTGTTCAATATAGTACTTGGGACTCTATCCAGAGCAATAAGGCAAGAGAAGGAAATCAAAGGGGTAAAAATAGGCAAAGAAGAACTAAAACTATCCCTTCTTGCAGATGACATGATACTATACTTAGAAGACCCAACAAGTCAGACAAAAAACTTATAGAACTGATCAACAAATTCAGCAAAGTGTCTGGATGCAAAATCAATCTTTAAAAATCAGACGCTTTCCTGTATGCCAACCATAAATCCACGGAAAAAGAAATCTAGAAAACAATTCCACTCACAATAGCACCCGAAAAATAAAATACTTAGGGATCAACCTGACCAAGGAGGTAAAAGACCTCTATAAGGAAAACTATAAAAAGTTGAAAAAATAAATTGATGAAGACCTTAGAAGATGGAAAGATCTTCCATGCTCTTGGATAGGCAGAATAAATATCATCAAAATGGCCATCCTCCCAAAAGTGATCTACAGATTCAATGCAATACCCATGAAATTACCAAGGTCACTCCTCACAGACATAGAAAAATCAGTCCTTAAATTCATTTGGAACAACAAAAAGTCCAGAATAGCCAAAGTAGTTCTTAGCAACAAGAACCATGCAGGAAGTATCACAATACCTGACTTGAAACTCTATTACAAAGCCACAGTAATAAAAACAGCATAGCATTGGCACAAAAACAGATACATAGACCAATGGAGAAGAATAGAAGATTCAGAAACAGACCCACAGGCTTACAGTCAACTGATTTTTGACAAAGGAACCAAAAACATACACTGGAATAAAGATAGCCTCTTTAACAAATGATTTTGGCAAAACTAGTTAACCATATGCAGGAAAATGGAAATAAACTCCCCTTTCTCACCCTGCACAAGAGTCAACTCAAGGTAGGTCAAAGACCTGGAAGTTAGGCCAGAGACCTTGCAGCTACTTGAAGAGGGCATAGGCCCAACACTACAACACATAGGTACAGGTAAAAACTTTCTCAACAAGACCCCAAAAGCATAATCAACTCAAAGGAAGATCAATACATGGGATTGAATTAAACTGAAGATCTTCTGTGCAGCAAAGGAAACTATCGAGAACCTCAACAGAGAGCCCACAGAGTGGAAGAAAATTTTTGCCAGCCATTCTTCTGATAAAGGACTAATATCTAGGATATACAAAGAACTAAAGAAACTCACAGCTAAGAAAATAAATAACCCAATCAAAAAATGGGCAAAGGATCTAAATAGACACTTCACAAAAGAAGAAATACAAATGACCAATACATTAGCAATCAGAGAGATGCAAATCAAAACTACCTGGAGATTTCACCTAACCCCAATCAGAATGGCAATCATCAAGAACACAAACAGCAACAACTGCTGACAAGGGTGTGGAGAAGTGGGAACCCTAATACATTGTTGGTGGGATTGCAAATTAGTGCAACCACTTTGGAAAACAGTATGGAGGATCCTCAGACGAATGGGAATGAACCTACCATATGACCCAGCAATACCACTTCTGGGTATCTACCCAAAAGAATGGAAACCAAATTATCAGACCGACACATGAGTATCTATTTTTATAGCTGCACACTTCACAATTGCCAAACTATGGAAGCAGCCAAGATGTCCATCAACAGATGAATGGATTACAAAACTATGGGATATGTACACAATGGAATTTTACTCAGCTATAAAGAAGAACAAAATCATGATGCGCTTTCATAAATATATCAAAGTCAATCACTAAACTGAACTTGAGAAGGAGGGAGGAGGAGGGAGTGGGGTGGGAATTGGGGAAGGGTTAAATGAGAAATGTATGCATGTATGCCTTTACCAGCTTATACCTAGCAAAGATGTATGATTACAATGCACCAATTAATAAAAAAATTTTTAAAAGATTCAATTTATATAGTATCACTTTTCTTTTTGGGAAAAACTAAATTTACTTTGAAAATATGGACATTACCATGGCTTGTTAAGTGAAATATTTTACTTCCCTAAAGTTTGCAAACAGATATTCATTAAAACCCTTACATTAGGAAGGACTTATCTACAGGGCTGTTTAAAGTTACAAGCAGTTTCTATTTGTAAATTTTCTCCTGCCCTTAGTGCCAGTACCTTGGCTATTTAGCTTTTCTTATGAATTTCCCTTTATTAGACCTCCCTCATTAGGCTGCAGCTTATTCTTACTTTGTGATTGTTTTAGGTTAGGGTCCCTGGAAACAGACTTGGAGAAAGGAAATTGGCTGCAGAAGACTTTTTGGAGATGGCATTTATAAAGGCTGGAGAAGCAGAAACACAACAGAGCTTCCTCCCATCCCCAGGGCAACTGGAGCTGGACCAGCTTTCAGAATGGTCCCCAGCCACAGCCAGGAGGTCAGGTGCTGTGACCCCGTATCAGCCTGCTTTGAGCGCAGGCTGACTCTGTGAAGGGGACAGGTAATCTTGGGGCAACAGAACTCCTTCAGATGAAGAGAATCCCTGGAGAGAGTCTCAGCTGTGAGTCAAATGAACTCAAAATGGATTTCAGATCTAAATAAGAACACTCAGGAGAAAACATTTGTGACCTGAGGCAAAGATTTCTTAGATCAGATACCCAAAGCATAAACCATGAAAGTTCAAACTGGTAAATTAAATTTCATCAAAATTAAAACCTCTGGTCTTCTAAAGACACAAAAGAATGGAAAGACAGAAAACAGTCTGGAAAAAATACTTGCAAAATGTGTCTAAAAAATTACTTATATCTAAAATGCATTAAAAAACCTCTCAATACCAAATAATAGGAAACAAATGATGCAACTTAAAAATGGGCAAAATATTTGAATACTTTACTAAATAAGAGAGCAAGATAGAAAATATGCACATGAAAAATAACTCCACAATATCAGTAAGGAAATGCATATGAAAGTCACAATGAGATACAATTAAATTACAACAATTAGAAACACTAAAATTAAAAAGACTTACATTTACCCTATGATTCAACCATTCCACTCTTAGGTGTTTACTCAAGAGGAAATTTTTTTTAAAAAAAAAAGCTTATTTTTTTATTATTATTATTCGTGCAATGTAAGCAAACATCTTTGTTAGGTACAAATTGATAACGGAAAAAAAAAAAAAAAAAAGCTTATGTCCATAATACAAAGACTTGTGCATGAATGTCCATAGCTTTATTTGTAAAAGTCTCAACCTGGAAGTAACCTAAATGTCAGACAAAGGAATAAACAAATTGGTGTGTCCAATACAATGGGGTGCTATTCCCCAGTAAAAATGCACTGCTGACCTGGACTGAAGCTTGAATCTCCAGATACTGTTGCTGAGGGCAGAAAGCCATATTGCCTCGCTTGGGGAGAAGCTTGAGGGGTGTGGACAGGTGGGGAGGGGCAGGTGGGAGACGGGAAGACAAGCTCTGGGGCTGATGCCTAGGTTCATGACCTTAACTGTGATAAGATCGTCATATGGGTATATGTACATCAAATTTAGCTCATTTTCTTTAAAGGTTGTGGATGTATTGCCTGTAAAGGAGGGAAAAAAGGAAGGGAGGAAGAAGGAAGACACAACACTAAAGTTCTGGAGTTCTTATTTCTTTTTTCTTTCCTCCACCCCCACCCCCTACCTGGTGCTAGGAATTGAACCCAGGGCCTTGCATGCGCTAGGCAAGTGCTCTGTCACTAAGCTACCCCTGGAATTATTGTTTCTTATCTATTAAAGTGATAAAATTAAATAAATAATAACCTATTTTCTAGAATCTTTATATTTAAATATACATTGAAACTATGACCTTTATCTGCTTCTTGAAATGTTCATTAAAGTATAATGGCTCAGTAATTATTTGAAACTTTTCTTATCAAAGACAAGACTCCTTTAAAAACCACAGTTTTAACTTCCAAACAATAATTTGGAGATACCAGAAATGTGACCAAATAAATGTTTCCTGCAAAACAAACAGTGTATTATACTAAGTACTAAAGAAAGAGCAGAATTTATATGGTTTGATACCACTGAAGGCATAGATTACCTTCCCCAGTTTATAAAATATACAGTCTTTTAGCTACTTTAAGGTATTTTGTAAAGTGGACTTCCCATACGGTATGCTATCAATTTGACCTTACAAATTAAAAACCAAAAGATGCTTTTGTGTCTTTGGCATATAAAGTGATATTTTAATGAAGTTATCACTAAATAACAACTTGAAAGCTAATTGACCTCTGAGGCTTTATGATAAGCCTAGTTTTGCACAATGAGTAATCTACTTCATAAATATTCTAGCACTGAGAAATGCAGACCCACGCGCTCCCGTCTGGAAGGGCCACTTCCCAAAACCCAAGTCAGTGCGTCACTCAGGATCCTCAGGTACCGTCAGGGAGAACAGCCCTGATCCTGTTTAGGCCACACTTCTTTGCAATAGGATTTTTATTTCCTAAACAATTTCAAAGGAAGTGATTTATAAGCATTACCTGTTTTCTGTCAGAAGATGTTAAAATAGAGCAGGGGCCATAGTTTACAGAATATTAGAATTCCTCAACTAGCCCAAAGGAATAGGGTAAGATAAATGGAGACAACCTGATGCCCTAGACGTGGGTATAAATTAACTCAGTGGATTGCCCTCTAATGTTCCTACTATGTGTAGTGAACATATACTCTGATTGTTCAACATATGAAAGCTCCTTGGGCCTCCCTCAATCTCAGCTTCTTAATTTCCCAATTGGTAATACTACTACTATTACTACTACTACTACTACTACTAATAATAATAATAATAATAAGAAGAAGAAGAAGAAGAAGAAGAGTATTAACACAATAGTGATGATTCTGGACACTACTTTCACATGCTGTTGTGAGGATTGGGAGCAAGAGCTACCTAGCACTATGCTGTAGCTCTGTCTGTTCATTTTTATCTCAAATGATACTGATGGAGAGCCATTGGGATCTGAAATTTTGTCCCAGGGACACAGAGACTAACAAAGCCCAAGCTGTACTTAAGATTGTCCAGATTATCAAGGGAATACAAAAGTGAAAGAAATATTCAGAGAATTTGTTGTTGTTTGTATTTTTGATGATTGCCACAGTAACAAATGCTGGTGGGGTGTGGAGAAATGGGAACCATAATATACTGTTGGCGGGATTGCAGATTAGTGCAACCACTTTGGAAAATGGTATGGAGGATCCTCAGACAAATTGGAATGAACCTACCATATGATCCAGCAATACCACTTCTGGGTATCTACCCAAAAGAATGGAAACCAAACTACCAGACCGATGCATGTGTATCTATGTTTATAGCTGCACAATTCACAATTGCTAAACTATGGAAACAGCCAAGATGTCCATCGACAGATGAATGGATTACAAAACTATGGGATATGTACACAATGGAATTTTACTCAGCCATAAAGAAGAACA
The DNA here is from genome assembly GCA_004027655.1 of Graphiurus murinus. Lineage (NCBI taxonomy): Eukaryota > Metazoa > Chordata > Mammalia > Rodentia > Gliridae > Graphiurus > Graphiurus murinus. Next base: position 42,309 of record PVLC010009241.1, on the reverse strand, counting down.
AAACCATGTTATTTGCAGGGAAATGGATAGAACTGGAAAACATTATGCTAAATGAGATTAGTCAGTTACAAAAAGTAAAAAATTGTATGCTCTCCCCAATATGTGGAAGCTAGGGAGATAGTGGGACATAAAAGGGACTCCAGACAAAGAAGGAGAAACCTTAGATGAGCAAAGAAAGTGACTTAACTGAAGGTGATGGGGGGGGCACCCTAATGCACACGATGTACTTTCACAAACATATCAAAGTCAATCACTAAACTGAACTTTAGAAGGAGGGAGGGTGAGGGAGTGGGGCTGGAATTGGGAATTGGGGAAGGGTTAAATGATAAATGTGTGCATGTATGCCTTTACCAGCTTGTACCTAACAAAGATGTGTGATTACAATGCACCAATAAAAAAAAATTTAAAAAAGAAATATTCAGAGATCATGGAATATGCAAAAAGGCAAACAAAGAACCCCCTACCAGTTTAGCAGTGAGCATGGTTCAGTCTGCTTGGGGTGGTCAAGCAGTCTTCACAGAAATAAAGATTCCATCCTTCATCTCAATCTTCTCTACAAAAACTAAAGATCATTACTTAACAGAGGCAACTGAGACCGACCGGCAGGTTGATGCCTCTTGGTTGTCTAGTGGAATCTATTCTGTTGAGTTCTAGGTGACTTAAAGGGAGTGTTGTGGTGGAAAGAGGGAGCAGTCCTTGTGGAGACCCCATGGCATTGAGGTCTCCAATCCTAACTTCTCCCAACTAAATGTGATCTCCTAGAAATGTAAACCGATGAGCTTCTTCGAGCCCCAGGGCTCTCAACCAGGTCAGCAGTACATTGGAAAGGGATGAGCACTTAAATCCAGGAATAACTGACAGCCTCATTGGCACCTTGCACTTTTCAGTGCCAGGCTGCCAGCAAATGGGTTACCTCTAGGACTCAGGGATACCCATCAGCATCGCTAGAGCCAAGGGCCATGAACAATTGGTGCCCTGAAGCCTCCCATTTCTCAGACCCAAAGGTCTACTCCAGGCACAAAAATAGATTTCATATGGTATATGGGTGAAGGCCACTCTTTCTTTGGGCAACAGAATCATAAATAGCTCCATTAAACATAATAAAAATTCAACTAGGAAAAGAGAAGTAATGATTAAATTGTCACTACAGTTTTATGAACTACAATAATTGTGCAAATGTGAGGTTATGGATATGCAGAAGGGAATCAGTTGTTCTGAGCTAGTGCTGCTAGGGCAGGGAGGGAATGATAGAGGGGAACTGCCAAATCCCAGAAAAAAATACATGAAAGAGCTAAGTCCCCTGGTCCACAGGGGAGCCCAGTTGGATGCTATCAATTCCAAATAGCTATACTCTTGTATACTTCTGGGTACTTTACCAGACATTTTCATATACTCAGCATCTGATTTGAGGTAGACTATTTAAGTTTCATTATCTTTATTCTATAGATTAAAAAATAAGGCTCAGAGAGTTTAAGGGATTTGGCTATTGTCACACAGCCCAGAGGTGGCAACTGTGGGTCTGAATCTTTTCAATTCTCACTCGGTGATTTTTTTTTATACCACACCACCTCAAGACAGCCTGAGGGAAATATAATTTTTTAAAGGGAAATTCTCAAACTTACATAAAACTAGAAAATTAGTAGAGTGAACCTCCATATACCAGTCACCCAGTTTCAACACTTCTCAACAACCTCGTCAGTGTTTATCAGTCAAGAGACGGACCCAATGGGACTTAGGCAAAGGATCCAACTTCCCCAGGGCCTCCCAGAGCTCACAGAGGTCTCTGGGGTCAGAGCTGGGACTGTCATAAGCTGGCTTGAAGAGAATGAAACCAGGTATTTCTGGACTACACAGTGGTTTAAACCTAAGCCTAGCTAAACCAAAGAATGTAAAGTGCCAGATCTATATCTTGCCTGAATTCCAGGATTGCTTCATACCTAAGCAAATACTTCACAACAGCCCAGGAAACCTACAATATTATAGGGCCACAGAAAGCAGTGTGGCATTCATTACATGCTAAAATGGAAATGACCGCACCATACCACACCCAACTTCTATGGGGTTCCAGAAGCATCCCAGAGTGGCCACTCCTCCCCCTTTACCTCAGTCTTCTTCTGGGGAAAGCTTTCCATGCTTTATTCTAAGATGTTTATTAGTAAAAAGAGAGAACTAAGCCATATCCAAAAAATCTCAATAGTATTAAATTAATTTAAATTAGTTTCGTTAACCATACTGTGTTTGTTTTTTCTTTTTTTTTTTTTAGAAAAAAAGAAATTATCCAAAGTTTATTTCTTACCGATCTGTAATTTGGTTGTCTATCTGACTCTGAAGTTCCAGACGTTATGCTGAAATGAAGTAAGAGTTTAGAATTCTAAAATTTTATTTCAGGTAAGTGTGTGTGTGTGTGAGCACACACACACACACCACACACACACACACACACACACACACCTCACATTGAATAGCTCTTTACACTAACATGTAAGATACATTTTTTAAAAAGTATTTCCTCTAAATGTCAATTTCTGGACATTTCAAAAGGAAATAAAAATAATGGAATGTAAACTTTACTTTCAGAAGATAAAATAGCCTTTAAAGGCTCTCTTGAGAACAACCAGTCTGAACAGTACAATCTGTTCTGAAAACCTGCAGAATCTCTTATTTCAACTAAAAAAAAAAAAAAGGAAGAAAGCATATCCTTCTGTGAAACAGCAGCCTTAGGGAATCCTACTCTCTCTCTCTCTCTCTCTCTCGCTCTTCCTTTCCTTCTCTTGCCTAATTATTCTGACCCCCTTTGTGACAAAACAATATTCTCACTGCCTCCAATTCCTTCCCTCTCCTTTTTTGCTAAAGCCACTCCAATTTGATGCTCACTGGGACCACTTCACAGAAACTGCACTTGGTAAATTCACCAAAGCTGCACATGACCGTCTCTTCCAGTCATTTGTCACAACTCATCTTTCTTACCAGCTTTGCCATGATTCATCACTGCCTCTTTGAATACGTCCTCACCTGGCTCCCAGAGCATCTCAAGGTCATAGGAATACTTTCTTTACATCTATCCAGTTGACTTATTCTTCCTTCCTTTCTATATTTGCTCAAAAATCACTTCTCCGTGACCTACCATATGCCTCACATTTTGAAAAGACCCTTTCTCGTGACCTCAATTGATCTTTCTCTGATTCTTACCACTTTGTAACATACTACATTGTACTTCGCTTATTTATTGTGTCTCTTCCCAACTGATAAGGCAAACTCCTTGATATAGTACATTTTTCTTCTTGTTTTTCTACTATGTCCTAAGCATCTTAAAAAGGGATAAGATGGTTAATAAATATTTGTTGAATTAATAAGTGAACGCCTTAATAAACCTCATAGATTTAGCAGATTCTACTCTATTGTTACCAAGCAATAAGCCTTCCTTAAGTAACCCAACATGTTTTCTGTTCCACTGTCTCCTTATTGTTTATTTTCATATTTCTGTGCACACATCTCATTTTATCCACTTTTCAAAAACATTTAGAACCACTTAAAAATGCCCACAAAGTAATCCGTGAATATTGACTAAAATTAATTAAATTCTCACTTAGTAGGAGACACTGGGTTCTGGAAGATATAATTGCTTTTCTCCAATCATATTGAAATCAGCAAAAACCAGTCTTCTGGTGCTTTCCACTTGATAGTACAGCCTTATCATAGAATGGAAAACAACTTTTTTGCTCATTGCAATTGCTGGGCAAACCAACAAATGGTTTTGAAGGACCTTTCTAAATGGACCCTCTTACCTTCCAACTAATCTTGTCTTCTATCAGTGTGCCTCACAAAACTGTTCTTTTCACCACATGGTGCCATCTACTCACTCTAGGGTCTATGTTTATCCCTTCAAGTCATTTCCTCTGTCTAGAACCACCACATGTTGTTTCTCTGCTCTTTGAAGTCTTACCATTTCTTCCTGTCTTACTCTTCCCATCAGAAGTCTGACTTGCCCCTGTAGTTCCTAAGCAGTTTCTGGACATCTGTTTCTGATAGCCTTTATTACATTTTATGGTGTATATAATTATTGGTCCACTATGTTTTTGCATTTCTCAGTGATGCTCTCATAGAGAACAAAGACTATGCTTTATATATATTTTTTAATTCACCCAATGATATGCCAAACAAGAAATGAATACTCAGTCACTCAATGAAGCCAAGCAAAACAAAATGCTGAGAGTATAACAGTCTTACATACATATTCGGATGTGCCATAAACACACCACAAAAAGTCCGGTTTGAAGCCACCTTCTTTTAATAATGCGGAAACAAAACTACTGAAGTAAAACTGAGGGACCTTGGCTGCCCGACAAAAATATTTAAAGGTCATGAGTCATGGCCTCAGGGTAGCCATAGAAACTCAGCATACACAGAGTAGTCAGGTTGTACAATAATTAAGAAAAAAAAAACGTTAGAAAGCCTATTAGCCTTGAGATAAAACAAATTAGAATTAACTGTATTTATGAAGCTCATTTTTATTGCAGTGTTTTCTGACTTCAAGGTTCATGAAGAAAATGGAAAAAGTTCTTTAAATTTCTCCTGGATGGAAGTAATAGCATGACATATTAGACTTATAGTAGTTTATTTTTCTCCCTCACTCAGTACTTTACAACAACCTAAAAATTCCCTTTCTTTTCTTTTCTTTCTTTTTTTTTTTTCTCATGGCATTGGGCATTGGGGGATTGAATCCATAGCCATTCTACCTCTGGGCTACACGTCCAGTCCTATTTTATTTTTCATATATAGAAACAGAGTCTTGCTAACTTGCTGAGGGTCTCCCCTATATGCTGAGTCTGGCCTTGAACCTGTGATCCTCCTGTCTCCACTTCCCAAGTACTGGGATGACAGGCATTAACCACCATGCTGGTTTAAAATTCCCTTCCTTTTAATGAAACACTTCATCTGCTTTTTAAATGTTTTTACTCCATGCTTTTTATGTTGAATTGGAGTAGTAGTTACCAATTAGTGCATATGAATAAATGATTTTATTAAAATTGGCTAGGAAATAACAGCTATTGAGCACCTAATCTTTGTAACAGAGAGTTTCTTGGAAAAATGTTTTTTGTTTCCTAAGTTAACTGCATCCAGCACTAACCTCTCCTTGCTCAGACAACTTAGGAACACGTTCCCATTCAGTGTATGCAAACTGGAGAGGGTCTATCTCAAGGGCATGAGAAGTAAAGAAGAGGGAAAGGGAGCCAGGCCTGGGGGTCAGCCTGGGAGCAGGGCTCAGCTGCCTCCTGCCTGCACAGAGCACTCAGCTTCCCCTGGGAGAGGAGAAACAGGAAGAAGATGGAGGGAGAACAGCATCCTGCTTTCACCTGGCCACCCTGTTGGTTACACACAGGCTATTCACTGCAAATTATTCATCACAGGGCATTTCCCTCTGTTCCGTAACAGGTATCATTATATTCACCTCTCCAATTGTCTACATAGAGATGCATTATCTCTTTAGGTACTTTGTTATGAAAAACTAGAAGAAAATGAGTGTTTTCTACATTTCATTTGCTTTAACAGACAAAAGTACTTTCTCCCTTGCAAAGACTATACATCCTTTGAGGATCATAGACTCTTTTGCACATAAAAACAAGTTTATGTAAGATCTTAGGAGATTCATGAATTTCCCACATCATCCATGAATCACAGACCCAAGATTAAAGGTGAGGCGCACACATTCACATAAGGAATATGCGTGTGAAAACTTGGACAAGGTAGAACCATGACTGCCTGTGAACACCCCACGTGGGATATGGTCTTCTATGAGACAGCTCCATTTAGGGAGTGGGCACAGTTATCTCTCCTTGGAGGTATGAAAGAAAAATTCTAAATGGAAAATATTTCTATATTTGAAAAGGAAATGAGTATTAAGCCAACATGCAAATTTTCCAGCAATTGACTGTAGATCAATTATAGAGGTGAATTATACTTGTAGCCAGGGTTGGTTTGTGTTTTCATTTGGGGAGCTTGGAAGGAAAGGGTGAAACCAGCTTTGTGGGTATGCATAATGGAGGGCTGGGGAGGAGAGTGTGATGGTGCCATTTCATTTCTGTGGTACCGAAAGAGGGTTGGCTTCCCACATTGGTCAAATGGTTAGAGTGGGTGAGTGATTTTTGAGAAGTGCACATGAGGGCCATTTCATTCATTCAACAAATATTTATTGAAATCTGTTGTGTCAGGCCCTGCCCTATGATCTGGAAAGATAGCAGCATCCAAAGAAAAAGGTCACTCTCCAGGAAAGAAAAAAGGCTGCTTGATGTTTTTCCACAGCCTTCAAAGGAAGGTTATGTTTGAAGTACTGAGTGAAGGCTACTTTATCAGATATTCTCATCAGTTACTTGGGGCAAGAGCAACCTGGCACTCACCTGTGTGTCTCCGGGGTTTCGGAGCCTGGGGCTATGGATCTCTTGCTATAACATTCTCCCATCTCAGCCAGGCCCAGGGGGATCCCCTCTCCATGGGACAGATGTCAACTATCTCCATTCCTTGGAGTTTTGGAATCCTTGTTACTGCTCTGCTGTCCCTGTTGCTAGGCAACCACAATGGCCACAAGAAGAACAGTTAGCTTTCCAAAGCAAGAAATCTCAGTTACAAAGCCACAAGAACCCCTCAAAACACCTCACAAATCAGATCCAGCCATAAGACCAGATGAAGAACCATCACAGTCATCATTTCTGGAAAACCCTTTCAAAGTAGAACAGAGGCAGTGGGTTTGTGCCCAGGACATGTTTACATCCAGAACCACTGCTAAGGAAACAGTCTCACTGCTGTCTGAGAGGGACTGGTTTGCAGGCAAGTAGTGGTTTTTCCACAGGGTTCTCATTGTGGTGATCTGCTTTTCCTGGGATACACAAGCTCCAGACATTAGGCCCCACCTAGCCCTGGTCTAATTCAAGCTCCTTTTGCAACACAAGGTTGCAGAGACAATACGTTATTCTGGTTTAGCTGGTGTTTGTTCTGTTCACCGTTGTCCATCTGTAGCCACTGCTCCTTCATCCCTATTGCTGGTCCCAAGTCACTAGCTGCTTTCTCCCAGCCAGCGGCTCTGCTTCTCCCGGGAGGGATGTGTGGACCCAGGTGAGCCTATGTCCATTACACTTCAAGGAGTTCTGCAATCTATAGAGCAGAATCACTCCGTGGGCTGGTTTTTGTTTCTGTTTTGTTTTTAATGGTGCTGGGGATTGAACCCAGGGCATTCTACCATGAGCTACACCTCCAGTCCTTTTTATTTTTTATTTGGAAACAATGACTCTCTAAATTACCTTATGCTGGCCTCCAACCAGTGATTCTCCTGTCTCAGCCTCTGAAGTACTGAGATTACAGGTGCGAGCCACCATCCCAGCTACTCCTTGGGTTTTTATCCCTATGTGCTGAATTCACCTAACCTACTCACACAGCCTATACCAAAGTAAATTAGGTAGATATAGCAATAATTTTTACAGTCATACAATTTGTGTCTAGGATATAGATCAAATAACCGCAACAATAGCAGGAATGATTAGTTGGGACTTATCAGTTAAAAGGTGTAATTAGCATTTACTTCCTCAATGTAACTTTAAATCATACAACCCTATGAATAAAATTAAGAGCTACTGGAGCCGGGTGTGGTGGCACATCCTTGTAATCCCAGTACTTGGGAGGCTGAGACTGGAAGATCTGGGTTGGCAATGAGACTCAACTACTTAATGAGGCCCTCCTCAACTCAGTGAGACCCTGTTTCAAAATAAAGAATTAAAAATTGGGCTGGGGGGAGGGTGTAGCTTAGAGGTAGAATGCCCCTGGGTTCAACCCCCAGTATCGCAAAAACAAAACAAAACAACTACTGAGTAGCTGGTGTTCTGAGTAGAAGAGTTAATACTGCCTGGGTAGGTGTGAAAAACAAGAGTTGGGCTATTGGCCTTTCATCTAGTTAGCAGCCTATAGAGAATCAGAAAACCATCTCATTTCTCTATACTTTATTTTTCTTATTTTTAAAAGAATAACTTGAACTGTCTGTCATTTCTTCCAGCTCAAACATTCAGTTCTGCTTCCTTAGCCTATCTTGTTATAAACTGAGTGGATCCTGCCTTACTGCATTTTAGAGGAATGTACTGGCATTCACCATGCAGTTGGCTCATGATATTTTATGAGAGGAAGGTCATTTCAGTAATGACTGGTGAAAGGCACTGTAGGCACTAATTATTTATAATGATTATTAATCTTATCGTACATCTCACTGATCAAAAAAAGAGGCAGAGAGATATGGCTGGTACAAAACAGACTTTTTAAAAGTCCTTGAAGAAACAAAGTGACTTTTCCATTCACACTCTTCTTTAAAGGAATACTTCATGGGAAGGATTTCAGGAGATGGTTAAGAGCCTTTCAGGTTTACTGTATATTGGACTACAGAATTCTAAACTGAACAGGCTAAATGAAATTAACGGTATTGCTCTTTTATGATTACATTTTAAAAAGTATTTATGAATGAAAATAATTCATATGATCTTATTTTTAAAATAGATCATATGAATAGATTAAAATAGATTTGAATGTTAAGAAAACTACACTTTTTCTAAGTCTAAAGGAAAAACAGGGACATTATAACAATTCTAGAAATATTGGAAGTGCTGCTATTAATATTCTTTAATCTGGTAAAAATACTGTAGGCTCACAGTGATTCCTATAACCTATTATATACAATTAAAATCTTACCTTGTCGCCTGTCAAATATATATTTTTTCTTAGAATCAGAAATACCATATGTATGAGTGACAAGGATGAGACCTATGCATATTTTATGTGCTCAGCTGATAATGTTTATCAGGATGCTCTATCAAACTTGGATGAGTGAGTATTACCAGCACTAGAAAGGAGGTTAGAAGGAAAAACACAGACGAGAAAAGAGAAAGACAGGAACATTTATAACGGAGTGGTGAGCAAAACCTGCAGTGAAGGTCTTTGGCATCTGTTTAGTTCATCTGTCCAGTCATCTTTCATCTATTTATTTATTACTTTATTCTTCCAAATATTAACGGAAAAGCCCGCTGTGCAGTAGGCATGGTGCTAGCCATGCAAAAAATCAACAGCATTCCAGCCCCATGGGGGCGATCATTCTATCAGGTCATCATTCTAGTAGTCATCAGTGCCCCATTGGAATAAAATAAGAAATTAAGCAAGTCTTTGATTTCCAAAAGGCTCTTCTAACCTAACAGATCCCAAGCACTGAAAAATAAATAAATAGATAAAAGCAAACGGAACCACCTCTTAGGTGTTCCTTCTGTGGAGGCACAGTCCTATGAAGAAAATGGCCGCCTTTCATAGAGCTGACCTGCAGAAGTTCCCCATGTTTTCACTGTGAGAAACACAAGGGGACTGTCCCTCTGAATGAGACCCTGAGTAAGTGTGTTTGTGCTACAGAAGTACAAGAGGAGAGGGAAAAGATGATAGAAAAACCAGAGTAGTGTTGTGCAAACAGGTACAGATGGGTCCATGAACCACAACAACCAAAACATCTTTCAATTGATCGCTAAGACTTTCCTTTTGTTTCCTTTAAGAATTAGCTAGCCAGGCATGGTGATACATGCCTGTAATCTCAGAACTTGGGAGACTGAGATAAGAGGATCACAAGTTTGAGGACAGCCTCAACAGGTAGTGAGATTCTTATCAAACTAGAGAGATCTTATTTCAAAATAAAAGTATATAGGGCTGGAGTATAGCTTAGAGGTAGAATAGAATGCCCCTATGTTCCATCCCCAGTAACATTAAAAAAAAGAAGAAAAATTAGCTGGCTCACTTGTCTTTTTTTTCCCCCTCTTTCTTTTGTTGCTGATTGCTTGACACAGTGGGTCTAATTATCTGCAGGCTTCCAGCCTGTTTTAATGGAGAGGAATGTTTATCCATGTGAGGAGAGAGACTTGTCTACCCTCTTGGTCTTAAAGTGTTTCCCTGGGAAACATAGGGATGAAACTGAGAGCTTTTCATTACAGCACAGGCAAGTCAACTCTTCCTTATGTCAGGGAATGAACATCCTTCTCCCTCTTCACACTTCTTTGCTGTAGTGAGCATCATTGGGGAGCCGTAGCAGTATTTGATTTCCCTGTGAGAAGTGCCTCACCTCCTCTCTTTAGCTTTGGGGAGACAGAAAATCCAAGTACCTCGCCCCATCACATAACTGAAGGGGGAACAGACCCTATCTGGGCAAAGGACCATATGGCATCTGGCCGAGGCGATTTAGCAACTGGATCCTGGAACTTTGAATCTCAAGTTGTTGGAACAGTTGAAGTTCTGGCATCCCTGCCTTTGTTTGTTATCTCTCAAGTGGCAGGCACTTTTCTGGATGCTAGTGTGTCAGAGATAAGTAAGACAAAGTTGCTTTTATGAATCCCATACTCTAGCTGGTAAAGGCAATCAGATAAATACAGAGGGTCATTAGAGACAGGGACAAATGATATGAGGAAAACAAAACAATGTAGCAAGGAGACCAGGACCGGTGGATGACACAGAGCTGAAGCATGAAGGATGGGGAGGAACCAGCCTTGGGACACTTGCAGGGAAGTGTTCCAGTGTAATCCAGTCCAGTCACCAGAAAAATGTGACGAAAGACAACCAACCTCTCTTGACCTCGTGTCTTCCTGCACAGCCCTTCATAGAAAAGTTCTTCAAAAGATTAACTTATTTTTCCACTCTCTCTTCCATATTCTCCAATCAAATATGATAGACTTCGCCAAAAAGGCCTCCATCTTGTTACCTCCGTTGAATAGCTGCATTCTGACCCAATTTTTCCTATTTCTAGTCTTGCTTCTTAGTCTCTGGAGCATTCCTGGTTTCTGCACATTCCTAACCTTAACTTAGCCTCTGCTGCTTTCAACCAATAAAATCCTAATTCTCACACTTTTGTCTCTCATATTACTTCACCTCTATGCAGAAAACAGTGGCTCAATGTATAGCACAATCCTCATCCATTCTTTTGCTCACGCTCACTGTTTTCCTTAAAATGCTACTACTGGATTGATGAGTACATATGTTTCTCCTATGGTCAACTTGCTTTTCTTTTAGAGTTTTCAAGAACATTAATTGTTATCTATATGCCCATTACAGTGCAAGATATTTGAGACTGACATGATTTAAAACTTTTATGGCTCCAAGACATATTTGTTAGACTGGTACCATTGCTGAGAAATTTCTTTCCAATTGTTTCTGCCATTAATTTACTTTAAAATATTCGTCGTGGCTTTTCTAATGCTGTGCTACTCGAGGTTTTGTACAAATCCTATCCTTTATCCCCTAATTATTGCCTCTAATAAATTTCTTAAAGATCAATTAGCTGGAAAATTGAATATAATTTCTCCAAATATTAGATTCTCATTTATTTAATAATTTTCACCTACTTTCAATAGAGATTCTAGTGTCAAATAATTTAAAAATACTAGGTATCTGTAGGGAGTCCTAAGAAGCCATTTTTCAGAAAAGTCGTCTCAGCCAGGATATTCTCACAGCTCACAGCTAAGTGGATGAAGATGCTTTAATGGACACTGTGTTATGAAGCACACTTTTATTTATAAGTACAGAAAAAGAAAACCTCATAGCAGTTAACTCGTAAGGAAATTTGCTAGCTCATGGCTAGAAGGAGCAGAAGTTAAAGGTGCTCTGAGGTTAATCATTGATGTTACTGTTGGACAGTATCTTTCCATCATGCCTTGCTTCCATAAACACTGATGTCTTCTGAAGGCTTTCTGTCCTCATTGGTATAGAATGACTGCCAGCAGGAACCAGGATGACAAGTGACCTTGTTTATAACCCAAGATACAGAAAGAGACTTGCCTTGTGTTCCATAACCTTAGAACAAAAGTCCTATGTTTTATGCTGACTGGATGATCTTAAATAGCTATGTCACTGGTTGGCTTCAATATGAAATATATTCCTATCCCAAACCAATCATTGTAACAATGGGAAAAGATCCATTAGAACCCATTCATAGAACTGCCAGAGGGATCAATTTCCCCCAAATTGTCTGGATTCTACCTAGTGGAGTAGAGTGAAATATATTTGGAGGTTATAACACTGTCCAGTGCAGGCAGACATTTGCATATAGCCTGTATATAATTTACATATATTTCTTATTTGATCATTTAATCATAGAAGTAAGTTATAATGATTATATCATACTAATATAGGATATTTTCATATATAATTTTCTCATATGAGCTAGAGTAGGAAACTATTTAATACATTAATTTACCATTACATGATTTATCTGTCTTTACATTTCTATGCTTTTAAAAACTTTTTATTCATACATTATTATTATATATAATTGTTGAATTCATCATGATGTATTCATACATGAACATAACATAAAATATGGTCATTTTCATTTCATAGTACCTTCCTTTACCTTTTCCTCCTCCCTTTTCCTGGTCCTTTTATTTTCATGAGATCACACACATACACACACACACACACACACACACACACACACACATTTTTTTTTCTCTATCTTCTACATATGAGAGGAAAACAGCAACAAAAACCCTTGCCTTTCTGAGACTGGCTTATTTGGCTTAACATAACAGTCTCAAGTTCCATCTACTTTCCTGCAAATGGCATAGTTTTGCTCATCTTTATGACTGAATAAAACTCCATTGGCATCATATACCAATACAGAAAGCAAAAAAATTACCGAAAAGCGGCAGAGAATGCAAAATTTTGATCTGAGGAATAATTTAAGAATCACTCTTAGATAAAACTATGAAATTAATAAACAACAATTAACTAGTGGTTTATATATAATTTATTTCTGAAATATAATACTTATATTACAGTACTCTGTGCTCACTTATTCATTAAATTACAAATCACTAATTACATTACTAATCACCTGGTAGTTGTAGCTTGGGAGTTATTTTGAAATGTTTTCATTTATTGATGCATTTATTTATTTAACTTAGAAAAACCACATTAATTTATCCTCCAAAATGCTAAATCTTCTTCACCTTGATAGAAGCAGCAATAAGACAAAACATTTTGACCCAGCTCCAAAATTCACTGAATCTTCCTTCATTTTTCAATGTAGTTCATTTTATTGATTATTCCTTTATCTTTCAGTCATGTTTTCATATTTCATTAATTCTTACTGTGTGCCAGGAACTCTGTGAAGCAGCATGTGTGTGTGTGTGTGTGTGTGTGTGTGTGTGTGTGTGTGTGTGTGTTGTTTATGTTTGCGCAAGAAATTTGAAAGGCTTCTGCAGTCCAGAAGCATATAAAACAAGGAAAGATGTTTGAAGATTCTGGGTTGAGGAAAAAACAAGAGAGGAAGGTAATAACGGTGCACATATTTGATTTCTCTTACAAAAGTGCTAATGCCAGGCCACTGAGTAACAGGAGAAGAGTCCTCAGCTCTGAACACCAGAGTCAGACACGAAAGACCAGTCACACCTTTGACATAGAGGTCACATCTTCATCATTATCCTTTTCCAAGACAATACCACTTCGGTACTTAGTGTGAATTTGAGTTAGAAGTAACTGACAGGTAGAAGAGACAACCAACACCGTCATACTACTCAACACAGGGCATGTGTGCAAGTATTAACCATCATGAATTAACAGTGGACTCAAGGTGGAGAGCTTACAATGGGGAGAAACAATCCCTCCTAGAACCTGCGTATTCAGCATCTGATGGTCTTTGCCTCTTAGATAGGGAAATTATTTTAAAATAATGTCATCTTAAAAAACTCAAGAAGTACTGAGAAGCATTATCTTTGTAGCTTTAATTTGGAGGAGGAAATAAATTAATAACAGCAATTTAATGAAAAGAGAGAAATTTTAATTTTAGAACAGTTTAATATGTGACACTTTAAAAGAAAAAAATCATTTTTAACAGATCAACTCAAAATGTAGTCTAGTCAGAGTTCTTGGTGTTAATTAGGAACAGCTGACCTACATCACACAGAGGAAAATGCTCACAACCTACCTTTCACAGCTTAACCAGTGAGTCATTGCTTTGTCCTTGCAAGATTTTGATTATTATCTTATTATTCTATGAGAAGGTTTGTGAGATGCTTGCTGAATCCAAAAGCAACTCTGTTAGAGTGAAGTCCCAGAAAGTGGTGAGACAGAGCTACCCACCTACTTTCAATGTATCATACTCATTATTTATCATTTACAAAAGATTATTTGGCCATCCTGACTTGCATTAGCAAAAGAAATAACATGAATAACAAATCCTGAAGATTGAGTAGAAATTATAGGGAAAGGAGAGTAAACACTTCAGTGGAATGAAAGATGAAAAGCATGATAAACTGCCTTAACAGATGTCATTCTGAAATTTTAATCACAATTAATAAACCACTATTTGCTTCCTTTTGAATGTTCTGGTAAAAACACAATAGCATTCGAATTTAGTTTTTAAATTCTAGTTACTAAATAATTCTTTGGCAAACTATACTATAAATATAGAAATTACAAATTTAAAACTGTAAAGAAATAGTAGTCACATTGCTGGGTCTCCTTCAGAACCCTATTATTTATATGATAAAAGTGCCATCTGCATTATTACAAGAATTTGCCATTTGTAATTTATAAGACAACAGTGCCCAGCCTTCCAGGAACCATTTCTCAACTTGTGCTGCTAGAAACAGACAATAAACAAAAACTTAGCAATAAAATACCTTCTATGTAACAAGAAAAATATTGGTAATAATAAGACAACTTTGCCAAGAGAAAACCATTCTCTATTTATCAGACATCAGCTGTCCCTTTAATCAAGAGACCATTCAATAAAAGGGAGGCTTTCTGAGGCTGCTCCCAAGACAAATGCATCTTCATGATAGAAGCGTTCCCAAAATAATCTGTCATGTTTAGCTTCTCTCCACGGGTATATTGAATTTCCTGAATGATCCTGCTGTCCTTTCACACATGGCAGATGTACCAGTTCAGCAACCAAACAAAGCTGCCAGCCTTGGCTGCTTCTCTCCCATTCTGGGAACCACTCTCATTCGCCTCTTGATTTACCTAACGACACTGAGACCAACAACAAACAAATCTTGCCTTGAGGGATCATGGACAATGGATTACTCAAGTCCCATAGTTCAAGAATAAAAGGCTCCACTAGTAGAATTTTGGAGACACCATTGAGTGGTCAAAAATTGTAAATGAAACAGTGACTTAGGTTCTTTTAGGTAGACAGCTTTTCCTTGAAGCCAGTTATTTCTCTGCTTAATTTACAACTTCAGAAATTAAGTTTTAAAGGTTGTCTAATAGCTAAGCTACATTTCCCCAAGACTTTTTAAAACTTTTGAAACTGATCTTTAAACATAGATTCAGAAGGGGCCATGATTGTTTTTTATTAGGAGAAATGTCAAATTTTCCTGGCAGGGAAGTTTTTTGTATATTAACCATTTTTAAAAAATTCTCATGCACTACGACATTACATTATTTAATACAATATTGAGTACAGAAGTGAAGCTAAGTATTTAGTGATAAATTTACCACTTTACTGATTCACTTTAAGATTCAAATGTCCCTTTGCTTCCATTAGATCTTGATATGCTGGGAAAATGAATGCTTTATAGAAATATTTTAAAGATGCTTATTGAAAATATAAAGGATAACAAGAGTTCTTGGAAAAAAATCCTCATGCTTTCTGGTTCTTTGGTACAGGTTAATTAATCAAATTTAGTAACTTGATATTACCACCTGGTATTAATGTCAATGGTATGCCAGTGACAGTTTATTCATTGGATACAAAACTACTAGAAATTGTATAGTTAATAAGCCCAGGTTAAAAATAGTTTTATTGACAAACATTTTGGCATATGAATACATTTCAGATGGCAACAAACACCAAATTTTATATTAGGTACTTCATTAAAAGTCACCATATGTAAGTTTGAATTTAAATAATAGGTAAATTAAGGATTGGATTAATTTATATTATTAAATGTTTATTCACCTCATTAAGTATATTTAAATATTTTTAAGGGCAGTTTATGTGCCCCTTTATTTATATATCAAGTTTGGTGTATGTAAAGATTTGCGCAGAAAACAGATAAGTAGATTTTATCAGATTTTCAAAAGAATATATGTTTTAATAAAGTTTAAAAATAATTCCACTATATACAATTCTAATTTTTCTAGTGTAAAGCCCAGACTTCATCATTAAATATAAATTGATTTTCAAGTATTGACTTAGTTTGTCAGGAAAACACCTATTTTGCAAAAGAAAGTATAAAAAAATTATGGTATAAAATAATGTACGAGGATGAATGGAGTCAGGACCATAGGAATATCATTAAAATGTATTGCTACACCTACATATTTGTACGTAATTTATGAGTATATGGAAGATAGCAATATAAGCAGAGCCACCATTTATTATGCAGTGCCATACTTAGTGTTCTATTTTATTTCATTTAGTTCTTATAATCTGGGTGACAATTGTTGTGATTATTGCCTTTTCTATAAAGAACTAACAGAAAATAATTTCCCCTAGATCTCAAAGCTAGGGAACTAAGATTCAAATACATGTCTGCTGCTGCTGCTTCTTTTTTTTGTTTTGAAACTAAAATTTGTACTAGAGAAATGAAGAATCAAGTGTTTGTGGTAGTGGCAGAGTTACATTTCTGCCATAGCATCTGTGTTTGGATGGGCATGTCATACTGCTTCTCTAGAAATGTTCTGGAATTTATGTACATAAAAAGCAATAAAAATCACAGGTATAAGGTGTATAACAACTTATTTTACATGTTCAGTCTCAGTGGATTTCAAAACAACCTGGTTAGTTATGAGGAAACAGGTTTAAAAGGGATTTGACTTGCTCACATAGGGAAGGTTCTGGGTAAAATCCAAGTGTTCTGATTCCAGATGATGGTTTCTCTCTTGATCATGCTGCATGGCATATCTGTTCATTCTGAAAAGCTCCAAATGAAGAAGATAAAAGTGAAACCTTCAGTTGTCCATTCTTAAATATTAATCTCTCATCAGGGAAAATCCTGGTAGGCAGTTCCCTTAGGCTAAATTTTCACCTTATTATTGATAAAATGCTCTGTGAATCGGGACTGGAACTGCTTTAACTAGGTCAGTCTCCATCTTCTTGCTGGAATATGAATTCTGTTAGTCTGCATTGGAGACAGTTTTTCCCTTTGTACTCTTGAAAGTAAACTATCTCTGGGTTAACCTGGAAGTAGATCCATCTCTCCACACTTTCATGGAAGGCAGCATATGTTTGAATTTATTTGAATTGCCAAGACTGGGAATGCTCTTGGCATTTAGCATGGATTTTTAGGCATCTCTAAACTCATCAAAATACAATGGAGTGTTTATTTAGTTCAATTGCCTATTTCTTCAATTGCCTATTTCTTCAATTGCCTATTTCTTGATTGAGTTATTTGCTTTTTTAGTGTTGTCTTTTTTTTTTTTTTTCCGGTACTGGCAATTGAACTCAGGGGCATTCTACCTCCGAGCTACCACCCCCAACCCTATTTTTTATTCTTTATTTTGAAACCAAGTCTCACTAAGTTGCGGAGTGCCTCACTAGGTAGCTGAGGCTGGCCGCGAACCGGGATCCTCCGGTCTCAGCTTCCCAAATGCTGGGATTACAAGCGTGCGCCACCACGCCTGGCTTAGTGTTAAGTCTTTTAAGTTTTTTGTATATTCTAGATATTAGTCCTTTATCAGAGGAGTAAGCTGGCAAAGGTCTTCTCCCATTCTGTATGCTTGCTCTTTAGACTTCTGTTGGTTTCCTTTGCTGAACAGAAACATTTTAATTTAATGCCATCTCATTTATTAATTCTTGTTTAAATTTCCCAAGCTTTGGGGGTCTTATTGAGGAAGTTCCTACCAGTGTCTATATGTTGGAGTATTGGTTCTATACCCTCAACTAGTAATTTCAAAGTCTCTGATATAATTTCCAGGTCTTTGATCCATCTTGAGTTGACTCTTGTGCAGGGTGAGAGGTTCGGTTTAAATTACATTTTTCTACAAATGGATAGCCAGTTTTCCCAACATCACTTGTTGAAAAGGCTGTCTTTTCTCTCCAACATATGTTTTGGGTGCTTTTATAAAAAATCAATTGGCTATTAATTTGTGGATTTGTTTTTGTACCTTCTCTTCTGTAAATATACAAAAAATGTTCAATATCATTAGAAATCAGGGAGATGCAAATCAAAACTACATTAAGAGTCCATATAACCCCATTTAGAATGGCAATCATCAAGAAATCAAACAACAATAAATGCTGGTGAAAGTGTGGGGAAATAGGAACTCTTATACACCATTGGTAAGATTATAAATTAGTGAACCTGCTATGGAGATCAGTGTGGAAACTCCTCAAAAAACTGGGAATGGATCCCCCATATTATCCAGCTGTCCCACTGCTGGATAACTTTCCAAAGGGACTGAAATCAGAATACTATAATGATACATGCATATCATATCCATGTTTATAGCAGCACAATTCAGAACAGCCAAATCATGGAACCAAACTAGGTGTCCGTCAACAGAAGAATGGATTATAAAATTATGGAATTCTATTTGACAATAAACAAGAACAGAATTATGTCATTTGCAAGAAAATGGGTGAACCTGGAAAATACTGTGTTAAGTGAGATTATTCAGTCACAGAAAGTGAAGGGTCAAATGTTCTGTCTCATATGTGGAAGCTAGGAAGTAATTGGAACACAAGAGAGACTTTAGATAATGGAGGAGAAACTCCAGTGGAGTGAGGGAGGGGAACTAGAGGAGGCTGGGAGGGGGGGGAGAATTAATGAAGGAAACACTTCCATTGTAATTATGTATATATATGAAATTACCAATCTCTGTATCATGTGTGGGGAAGGGGAGGGGGTGGAGAGGGAGCCAGGGAGAAGCCCATCAAGTGCTGTGTGCATGTATGTCCCTATCACTCTGAACTACATTATGATGTAAGACTATAAATGCACCAATAAAAATATATAAAATATGATGGAAAAAGTTTGTAATAGGAAGAGTCATCATGACTATGGGCAGGAGGAGAACCAATTGCTATTTTGTTTAGAACAGCATGTGTAGTCAACAATCAAAAGTGGCTTGATTAGCAGGGGGTGGGAGTACATGCCTATAATCCCAGTACTTGGGAGGCTGAGATAGGAGGATCACAGGTTCAAGACCATCTCACATTAATTTAGTGAGATCCTTTTTCCAAATAAAAGATAAAAATGGCTATAGGTAATGCTCAGAGGTAGAACATCGCTGGGTTCAATCCCAAGTACCACACACACAAAGTACAGCTGTGAATGAAGTGATCTGTTTGCTCTTCTCCAACCATCTAACTCCTGGGCTCTTCCCTAGTCAACTTCTATCTCCAACTCTCACCTTTCAAATTCCTGTATTGTTACCCTACTTTATATGAGAAGAAAATAGACGGTAGGTAAAGCCATGAACCTATGTTGTTCACTACTAAATTTATCATTTTGTGAAAACATGGTAGGCATAACATCCAAATAAGGTATTATTACATTTTACCTCTAATTTCCAAAATAATACACCTAAATGAGTGGAAGAAAATTATGTTACCCTTCTGTTCCTTAAAGAATCTCTCTAAAATTTTCTATTAACATTGTATGTATACATGCATACCTTGTGCACTGATCAAATCCAACCTCCTTTTATCCATCCACTTCCCAAACTAACAATCACTGTTCTATTGTCAGGTCAACTTTTTTTTAAACTTCCACATATGTAAGAAAACATCTGGTACTTGTATTTCTGTGTCTGCATTGCTTAACATCATGTCCTCCAGTTCCACCATTTTATTGCAAATGACAGGATTTCATTGTCTCTCATGGATGAATAATACTTCACTATAGGTATGTACCACATTTTCTATTGAGGTATATTTAATGTGATGAAGGCCAGAGTCAGGGAGTACAGGAGTTGGAGGGAATGTGGGAGGGGAAGAGCAGGTTCCTCTCTTCTCCTTACCTCACAGTTTCTAGATCCCTGATCATGCCTCATAAGCAGAGCGTCAAATAAGACATTAGTTGATGAACTTCTTGTGTTAGTAAGATGGCACCCACACTGATACAGCAATGCTGAGAGACAAATATTGAGGCATCCTCAAATCCTCTCCGGGAACAATGGGGTGCCTTGTACAATATCCAGTCCTCCTCAAGAAACATTTGCCAGGAGAATTATCCATATCAGGGTCAAGAAGTAAGATGTTTATCTTCTATTTTCAACAGAATCTAGATGGGCCTGAACATATAATACAGTAAACAGATTCTCAAATCTATATAAATACAAGGAAATGCAAATTGTTATAAAATTTTAAGTCAAAATTTTAAGTCAAAATTGTTATAAAATTTTAAGTCAAAACAAAGTAGAGTCTTTAAGAACCCCAATGATCTTGAAGTGTGAAATGTTGAGTGGGCATCCAATAAATTATTTTAAAAAGACACAAATATATCAGGCAATTGATAAGGCTAACAAAATGTCATTATAAAAGATTATAAGTAAATATAATATTTTATTCTTCTTTAAAAATCACCTGCTAGACTAAAAACTTCCAACTTATCTGCAAGTGCTTTTATCACCTTTCTTCATCAAGGCAAACAATATGAGACCAAGTTTTGTTTTTTGTTTTTTTTTTTTTTTTGGCTACACTAAAATCACTAAATTGCCATACACTATAAGATGATTCATTACATGGGATTTCAAAATATGAATTCGATCTTTTCACTGCAAGACATAATATATTAAAATCACATTTAGTTGTATTGGATACTTTAAATTTTAAGCTTCAAAAATAGAATAGCCACAGAAGAAGTTCATTATGGGACATTTGTACAGTGAAACAGATATGGCTATGTCTATCATCGAGGTGTCAGCCAGGCCTAGAGTCTCACCCGAAGACTCATTTGGAGAAGGGTCTGCTTCCACACCCATGTGGCTGTTGGTAGTATTCATCTTCCCATGGGTTGTTGGACTGAGGGTCTCAGGCTATCTTCACTTCCTTGCGAAGTGAGTCTTTCAACATGCATCTTGCTTCATTAAAGCATGCAAACCAAACAGGCAACCAAAAAGTTACTAAACAAGAGTATGGTTGCAAGATTTTATAACCTAATCACAGAAGTGACACCCATTCTCTTTTCCAAATTATGTTACCCATATAACAAAACAAATCACAGGGTCCACTTACTTTCAAGGGGAGATGGCAGAAAATTATGAAAACCAGGTGGATGGGATAATTGGGTGCCATCTGAGAGACTTTTTATCATACTAATGCATTTGAAAATGATTTAGAAAGTGACAAGTATTTATTTTTTCTGTATTTATACTTTTATTGGTGCATTATAGTCTCCCATCATAATCTAGTTCAGTAATGGTGACATACATGCACACGGCACTTGATGGGCTTCCCCCGCTCCCGTAGTATTCTCACAGATGTATATACTGTCAATGGAAGTGTATCCTTCTTAATTCCCCCTCCTCTCACCCTCCTCTAGACCCCCTCCATTGTTCCACTGGGGTTTCTGTTCCTTATCTAAAGTCCCTCTAGTATCCCTATTACTCCTTAACTTCTGCATATTAGAGAAAATACAAGAAGCTTCACAGAAAGTGACAAATATTTAAATGACAAATGGTTAAAAATATACTTTTCAGTAAAATAATCAAAGAAAATAATGTCTAAGAGCTATTTTAATAACCTCACCTCAAAATATTTTTCAAAACTCAAAAAAGAGAATAAATATATATAATACTATATAAAAAGAAATTTAAATTAAAGCAATATATTTCTTCCATGCGTCAAGTTGGAAAACATTAAATATATAATTGCTAACACCCCTTCTTGGCAAGGATAAACAGACACTTTACAATCTACTTGTGGAGCTAAACATCTGAGGTCAGTCTGGCAGTGTCAAGGTTTGCATACCCTTTGACATCAATAGTACTTGTAGAATATTTATTTATTTATTTTGCAGAAATATTTATTCCAAAATTCAAAGGTTGATGTACCCAGATGTTCATTGAATTAATATGCATACTGTTAGAAAATCTGGACATCATTTAGTAGCCTGTCAGAAAAGATTATCTAAATAAAACAATATTATAATAAGCACAACATATCTTACAGGTCTTAAAATGATCATTCATATTTATATTTTAATTAGAAAATATGTAAGAGGTATTTTAAATGAGAGGGAAAACTATCAAAACTGTGCAGCATTACCTCTGTAGAACAGCATGTATGTGCTGATGTGCTGTCCAATTTTCAGAGGGAAATGTCTGAAAGGTTCGCTGTCTAAATATTCATTGTGATTCTCTTTGAGTTGAGGGATCACAAATGATCTTTATTTTCTTCTTCATAGTCTTCTGCATTTTTCAATTTTTTACCTTGAACACATTGACATTTTGTAATATTAAAAAGCAATAAAGCTTTTTCCAAAATAATCTTAAAAGCAATTTCCTCCTACACCCTCATATTGGAATGTTTTAGCTCTCATCATATCTGTTTATTGGAACAGCATAATATTGTAAGATCCTTTCATGCTAAATGCTTTAGCTCCTTCTATTGATAAATGGATAAGTTCCAAGTCTTCTTGGCAAATAATACTTACTTTAAAAAACAAAACAAAACCTCCAGATTTTATAAACATGCAAATATCATCAATCAAAAGGGAAGTGGAAAATAACTGTCAGATTACTTTTTAACTTGGTTTATTCTGGAAGAATAACTCACTGAGAGACCAGCACTAAAGATTTTGATTACTTAAGTAAGAAAATAAATCTTTGGCTGTCATACATAATCATTTGTTCATTATTTATTCTTCAGGCCCTCATTTTTGAGCATCCACAATGTGGTAGCATCAGGCTAAGTGTTGGCAATACAACAGTAAATCAGAGACACACTGTGCCTGCTCCTGCAGCCTCATGAAGACGAATCAGAGTGTCTCACTGCTGAAGATGTCTCAGAGATTATAGGCAGAATGCCCCAACCTCCAATTCACCAATCAGAGAGGCAGATGGTCATCTTTCCTTTTTCTATCTGTATTGTTTGACAGCCCACACAAATTCATTTCTCTGTTTGCCCTGTGCTAGGCAGAATTACAACACAGGATGGCCCTCGCAGTCTTAGTCTCCTGGTGTGACTTCCCTGATTATGTTATGTTATATGGCAAAGGGGGATGCAGGTAGTTAAGATACCAATTAATTGACCTTAAAAAAGGGAAATTTTATAGATTGTCTAACCTAATCACAGGAGCTCTCTAAAAGCAGAGCTTCCTGCAGATGGTAACAAAAAACAAAGTCAGAGAAATTCAAAGGTAGAAAGGATTGGATGTGAAGGAGGTTTTCCATGGATGAGATAGAGGCTCTCAGGGGCGAGGACCTGAGGGCATTCTCTAGGAGCTGAAAGCAATTCCCAGATGATAGCCAACAAGAAAGTAGGGGCTTCAGTCCTACAACTATGAGGAACTAAATTCTGCCCATAAGCAGGAATGAGCTGGGAAGAGGACCCGGAGCGCCAGATGAGAATTTAGTGAGCCAACACCTTGATTTCAACTTTCAGTAGAGAACTGTCATGCTGTTTCAAACTTCTGCCCCACAAAACTATAAGCTAATAAACCTATATTATTTAAGCTAGCAAGTGTTTAGTAATTTGTTATGCAGTAATAGAAAAGCAATACATATCCTTTTTCATTTGGGAATCACTCCTGAGGATGAATTATCATGCTACAATAAAACTGGAGGTGAAATGCATGGATTGCAACTGCCCTTATTATTTGGTTTGGGAAATTGATGTCCAAGGCTTCTATCCATATTGGCCTTTTTAAATGAATTTATTTTTTTATTTTTAAACAATTTCATACTTCTAGAAAACCTGGAAATATAGCACACAAGTTTTTTGTTTGTTTGTTTGTTTGTTTGTTTGTTTGTTTGTTTTAACCATTTGGGTGCATAAGATCACTGATATGACACAACATTGCCCCTAAATACGCAAGTGAATTTTTTATAAACAAGGACATTTCCTTATGTAGATATAATCTAGCCATTAAATTCAGGAATTTAACACTAGTTCATCTTTGACCTCATTCAGATTTTATAAAAGCCCCAAATAATTTCCTTTATTGCCTTTGGAGTCGTATGTTAAGCTTTAGTTATCATGTCTATTTAGTCTCCATTAACCTGGAACAGTTTCTCATTCTCTTTGGCTTCCCTCACCTTGGCCAATTATTCTGAAGAATGTGCCTCCATTTAGATTCTTCTAATTTTTCTTCATGATAGCTAGGCACTTTGGTAGGAATAGTAGCAAAAATGATGCTTTGGTCTTCTCATTGATTACTATCAAATAGTACACAATTTCAATTTGAACCAATATTAATGATATTAACATTGACCACTTAAGATAGTGTTTGAGCCGGGTGTGGTGGCGCACGCTTGTAATCCCAGCATTTGGGAGACTGAGCCCGGAGGATCCAGATTCATGGCCAACCTCAGCTACCCAGTGAGGCCCTCTGCAACTTAGTGCGACCCTGTTTCAAAATAAAGAATAAAAAATAGGGCTGGGGGTGTAGCTCAGAGGTAGAATGCCCCTGAGTTCAATCCCCAGTACAGAAAAAAAAAAAAAAAAAAAAAAGATAGCGTTTGCCAGGACTTTCGATAGTATTCTTTTTGTTTAATTAGCAACTATTTAGTAGGAAGAAAATTTGAGGCTATGGATATCTCATTTGTCACCAAACTTTAAATTTATTCATGTATAAAAATTATATCAGTATAGATTCATGGTTTCCAATTTTATTCAATGTTTTATAATCTGTTATTATAATTTCTTTTGATCCTCAACTTTTCAGAGATTCTGCCAAAAGGAACCCCTCCAAACTGGATTTGCTTCAATGTTATTTTGACAAGTTCCAAGTTCTTCTCTTCTTTTAGCACTGCCTTACTTTCTGATGCAACAAGATCTCCTGGGGGATTTGTCCTTTTCTCTAGGTAGTCCTGTTTCTTTTTAGTGAAAAATTATATTTAGAAACCAAGATGGGAACACGTGTTTTACTTACCGATTGTATAGTACTGCTATTACCAGGCTCATTAGCCTTTTTATTAATGTCTCCAACATGCTGTGATCTCTACTGCCTCATTACTTTCATGTCTGCTATTTCCTCAACCTACGATGATCTTCCCAACTCTTAACCTGAGGAAGCTTCCCTACTCACCCTTCAGACTGCAGCTTTAATCTGCTTCTTCAAGGAAAGCATCCCTGAGTAAGAGGTTGAGGTCTCCTCTTAGAGCATTGTGTTCCTTTAGAGCACCTATATTATAACAATTGTTTGGGAACATATGTCTTTTCACCAGATAATAGTCCTTGGAGGACAAAGGCTGTCTGGTTTTGATCAATACTGAGTGGTGCCTAGCACGTAGTAGTTTACAAAACAGACTTGTAGAGTGAGTGAGTGAATGAATGAATGAATGAAGCCAGAATGAGAACCTAGTACTTTCCCAGTTGTCCACAGTGGACACTTAAAACTTTTAAAGGTAATAGAATCCTTGGACATAATACTATAATTTGATTCTTTCTGATAAAACCCTGATTTTTGCACACTGTATCAAATAAATTTCCACATTATGTTTGAAGTGAATTTGCCTTAAAATGGATTGAGTCAAAAATGAAAAGCAAAGTGCCCTCTGAAAAGGTCATAAGTGTGCTACTTTGATTTAATCACTTGGGTTTATTCTCCATTAGATTTATTTCTGAGTAACTTTGCTAAGTTGTTAAGAAAACAAAAAGCTGCAGAAGAATATTTAATTTGATTGCATAACACTAAATCTTCGCCACCTCCTGGGTCCCTAATTAAATCTTGTTGTTACACGGTGTTTTGTCCTTGAATGTGGGCTGTTCTGAAAGTCCTAGGAAGGGGATTGATGATAGAGAACATCCAGAGACTTACTTTGAGACAATGTAGGATTCTAATAGTCTTGCCAGTGTCTCTCCAGGCAGGCCAAATATACAATTTTCTTCTTAGCTTGATGCTTTAGGATTTCTCTCTGGTTTTGAGTCAGTCCTAGACTCAACAAAGACCCACCTATGGTATCAGTGTCTCCCTAACTATACCTCCAACAGCTGTGCCTGGACTATGTCAGGTCTTTAAGCATCATTTGAACCAATTGATGATTTAATTCCTTTGACTAGCTAGAAGGAAAGTAGAGGCAGAAAGGTGAGGATCAAACAGTTCAAGTTTTTTGGAGGGTACTTGAAAGGGGTTTCAAAAGACTTTTTCTCATCTTACCATTTCTGAGATGAACTTCTAAGACACTTGGAGATGTCTCTCCCATTCATTGTGTGTTTTGTGGTGCTACCGTGAAAGAGAATTGCATACCAACTTATACAATGGGAAATTACTTTGCAAATATTTCTTCCTCTCCCTACCTTGCATTGTGGTTTTCTTCCATTCTAAGATATATGGCAAAGAGGAAGACGTGATTGAAAAAAAAAAAAAAACTACCAGTGGGTCCATTCAAATAAGGTGAGAAATGCAACATCGCATGTGAATTAGGAATTTCTCCTTTATTCTTGTGAGACTACAGGCAAAGAAAGATTCTTAGGATTACTAGCCATATTAAGGCTCCCATAGCTTGATATTTTAACACTTCCCACTAAATAGCCTCACAAGTAATTATAAATTCGAGAAAATCCCTCTATTCTTCAATATCCTTCCAGTGGTATTTCCTCAGTCACTTAATTATGTTTTAGATGGTTTAACCTTCAGTTATGATTCATTTAATATGATGTTAAAGGAGCATTTGTTATTATATCACATCTAAAAATAATTGAAATGGATACAATTCCTGTGTGAAATTTAATCAACTACCACTTTTTATCTACACTAAGAAAAATGATCATATGGGCTTTACTAAACAAACTAAAGTCCTGACCAAGACTCAGCTGAATATTCAAAGAATCAAAGGTAAAGAATCAAAGCAAGCTTACAAAAACCTCCTCTAACAAGAACACTGTTTGAAAATACATTGTTCAGCTTTGAAGTGAAAAAATGCTGAACTCCTAGGCTCTCCCACTTTCTAAACAGGAATACATTTAATTGTTGAATGACTTGAATTTTGGAAATTTATGTGCCATTTCTAGCCAAGGGAATAGAGAAGTACAGCACATTTGCAGGAATGGCCTGGAAGATGGAACCACTAAATGCCCAGTTCTTCCTCTAGGAGTATATTTCATTTGTCATCATGAAGGTGGGATACCTAATTATTCCTAATATGGAGTGATATTATCCCCAGTGCAGCAGAGCACCACTCTGCAGCCAATATTAGAGCAGAGTATGCTGATAAGAACTGAGTTGCTGGTATATTTTAGCTTGGTCAAATGACAGCCTCTGACCACAAAGAAGAATTTGATATCTGGTATACTTATCTGTATAGAGTCCCTCTTTGACATCCTACTGAAAGCTATTTAAAGGAAAAGAATCCTACACATGACATGTTCCTGGGAGGAATCTAAAATATCTCCTGATCTGCTGCAGTGGCTGAGTGGGGTGATGGTATTGTGGCCAGTGTGTACATGTCTCACATAAATGTTTACTTACCTCTACTTGTCAACAGCTGAGGAGCTTCTCTGTCCTGCCATTCGCGTCATATGATACCCAGTGAGCATCTCCTCGCTTGGAGGCTGCTAGTGTTTCTCTTCCAAGTGCTAATATTAAATGCAGCTCCTGGTTCAGGCAACAAGGAACCAAGGGAGTTTTGAGGCTCTTCTCGTAGTCTTCCATGGGACAGTTACCTCCATGAGTACAAATCATCAAACAATGTCTTTTAACGTAAATCACAAGAACCTTCTCTAACAGGAGTTAAAAAGCAAATGCATATTTAAAATCCAACTAAACAAATTCATATATTTAGAAAATCCTATTCCTCTTAACCTTCAAATATGGTCATTAAAAATAATTTCTAAAAGTGTTCATAAAAAATGGAGCCATCTGAAAAGTCTACAAGTTACCTGAAAAAAATATTCTTATTACAGTTAGGGTACTTTCTTACACAGAAAATTAAGTAATTCAGTAGAATTAGGAACTAAAATGTGTAAACTCTTTTTTTCATGGTACTAGGGATTGAACCCAAGGGCATTCTGCCTCCAAGCCACACCCTGAATCTTTTTAAATATTTTATTTTGAAACAGAGTCTTGCTAGGTTGCTGAGGGTCTTTCTATGTTGCTGAGGCTGTCCTCAGACCTGCAATCTTTCTATCTCAGTCTCCCAGATACTGGGATTATAGGCATGTGCCACCATATGTAGCTACAATATATGAGGTTTTTGATGGTGGAGGCCATCATGACTTCAATACCTAGCAAGTATTAAATAGTTAATTATCATTTGTTGAGCAAATAAAGAGATGGATGAAATATTGACAAAATCAAAGACCTGTTGGTTAAATGAAAAAAACAGGGTAATAATACAACTATACAATTCTTTAAGTGATGGAGAACATTAGTTTTATTTATCCAGTGGAAATTTTAATGGATTTGCTTTCAACTACAAGAAAGGCATTCTGGGAAATTGCTACTATGTTTGGTATTAGTAATATATGAAATTGTTCTCATTTCTGGATTCATGCTCTACCAGTCTTTCTTTGCCTTTTTAAAGCATAGTTTTACACCCATCCTTTGTAAAGAGAACTTTAAATGAGGAGGAAAATTGTCTCTGGAAACAGCAAAACATGCTGAGAAACAGTAATGGCAAATACAACAAAGCAAACCAGACTGTTTACTTGTAAGTCTCAATAGCTTGTCATATCTCTATGATCATCATTTCATTATAAATTGTATCATAAAATTCTGGAAAATCATTTATTCACTTTTGGTACTTAGGATCCTTTTATGTCTTTAGTGTAACAAAATTAAACTGTTGTTACAGCTTAGAAAACCATTGACAGTGGCAGGAACGAGGTTAGAATTCTGACCTTGGAGAATTGGTGCTGCCTCATGAAAACAATGTATGAGACCTGAGAATCTTTTCTAGCTTGCCCCACAGGCTATCATGAGTAGAAGTGTGAGTGGAAGGAAGGATTTCCATCAGAAGCCACATCAGTCTTGAACAACGTTGATTGATCAGAGGAATGATTTGAGATATCAGTTTGCCCTTTCCTTCTCCCTGTACCCATACCTGGTGCATTTGGAGATGTGAGACTGCCATGTTCCCAGGACCAGTTCTTGGATGGAGCTGGAGAGCAATGACTCCAAATGCTTGGCTTCTAAATTGAAAACTTTTGATGACTCATGTATAATGTATGATCTAAAAGATCTGAGAGGAGAAGCAATCTGGTGAAGTACATCCACTGCCTGCCCTGCCCCAGCCCAGAGGGACCATCTGAGCTGTGAGAGAAAAGAGAGCAAATTTCAAAGAAAACCAGGACCGACAGGTTTTCCTTCTGTCCTTGTGTGCCCACCGAGACCCTCCCCACAATCACCCCACATCTTAAGATGGGGAAGGACACAAGAGAATTCTCATTTCAACTTTTTTTTTTTTTTATATTGTGCGCATCCTGGGTGAGAGTCAATAAGTGACCAATCTGCATAAACAAGTCCCTGGTGCCATCATGATTCTGGATGAGCAGCTCACTGCTCATTCAGAGAAATTACATATTTTTACTGAGTTTATCTGGAATGAGTTATGGTTATCTTTGTGTGCAGGAACAAATGAAGACTCACAGTCTGAACTAGGGAATTTAGCATCTGAGCTAATGCCCTTCAAGAGAAGAGAACTTGCAGGTAATAGAACAGTGCTGTCCAAGAGAGGGTGGTGGGGACACAGTGAAAGCTGCTGAGCACCATTAAATCCTGAATTTCAGGATGGAAGAGAAGAGCTGAGGACATGGAAAGTAAGACCAAAAGAAGCCTAGAGCTTGTGCCAGTGATAATGGAGTGAGGCTAGGGGAACATTACAAACCAATGAGCACATAGATCCTGGGTGGGTGCTGAGGCTCAAAGAACATCAAAACAGAGAAGCAAATGACTTCTGAATAAATTTCCTTATCTACTTATCCCAGGCCTCCAATTGAGACTCCAACCCAGGGAAAGGGGAAAGAAGAAAAGCCAAAGAGGAAGTTTTATTATCCAGAATGTGCCTGGATTATAAAGTAGGATTGCCAGAGAAATTATCATATTTTTACTGAGTTTATCTGGAATAAGCTATGGTTATCTTTGTGTGCATGAACAAATGAAGACACAAAGTCAGAAAACGTATTTTGATCACAGAAAATAATGTTACTTTTTTTTAACTTGAGTCCATGTCCTTGAAATGCAAGCCTTCTACATTCATCTTCTGGGCCCCTCATTTGCCAGTGATTTCATCCTCTACTTTGGCTTTCCCCACCCACCTGCCCTTCCCTTCAGGGGACCATAGTTCTGAATGATCTGATCCCAAATGCCAACAGTACTAGATCTTCATTTCTTGAGCTGTAAAATAAACATACTTGCTCTATTTCCATCTGTAGGTGGAGCATTAGTCAGCATTAATTTTTCTGGATTCAGCCAAAGATCTGCAGTACCTGAATGGAACCCTGAAATATCCAAGGCTTATCAAGCTATATAGCTTTTTCCTTAATCCACAGAATATTGGCAAATTATCATGACTGTTTTTCAACATTTTAAAAAACATATTTTGTTATACAGGGTCTTTGTGGAGCAACTATGCCCCAAATACCATTCTGCATAGATGTGACCCAAACATCATCACCAACATGATCATAAGCATTGAATGACCTTAATATATGTTTTCTCACTTAATCTGTCCAATAAACCCTCTGAAGTAGGTTTTACTATGCTGGGCCCAAAGGTCAGGTTCATCATTATAATTCCAAAGCTCACAGCATGGGTGAAGGACAGAGCCACAATCTATCTGATGATAAAGAGTCAAGCAAACAAACAAACTGCCCTCTCGATGACCATCTGCTATGAGTGGAATGTGGTTTGTCCCCCAGAGGTTCATGGGCTGGAGGCTGTTCCTCAATGTGGTTGTTCTGAGGTAGAGGCAACGTTAAGAGGTGGGGCCAACATCCAAGACCTGCCAAGATCTATACACATGTGTTCAGAAGTGGATACACACCTGGTGAAGCTTTGAGATGGTTGGAGCCCCAGTTAATAATGTCATTTCAGCCTCGTGAAAATCTGGATCTAGAGAAACCCACCTGAACTATGCCCAGATTTTTGACCTATGACTTTGGGATAATGAATATTTGTTTTATCCATTACATTTTGGTATAATTTCTTGTGAACTAGAAAATAACTAATCCATTAGTTACCACTGCATTTTTCCTTCTTAAAATATCTCAACGTACTGCTAAGTTTGTCTTTTCATCCAGTATTGACTTTTATCTAAGGGTTAGTCTACTCATCTCTTGGATTGTCTTATTATAAATACATCTATATTATTTTATTATAATTATTAATTATGTAATGTATATTATATTATTGTACCTTAACTAGTTGTATATTATATACATCAAAGAGAAAAATGTTAGTTTGTTATCATAGAGTATTATAAATATATACAAAAGAAGAGTGGAAAGCATAATGGACCCATTCATACACCTATTAACCAGCTTCAATGCTTATGGTCAATATGGTTTCATCTCTACCTCTACCCACTACTGTTCTGCAGATTATTTTGGAACAAACACCAGATATATAATTTCTTCTGTAATATTTTAAGTATGAATCACTCTTTATAAAAAACATTTTTAAGTTATGAGTTGACCATAGAAACATCCATAAATGTTTTAGGAATGGAGATAAGACCTTCAGAGTAAAGCCAAGCATAGCCATTCTCTGTTATATTCTTTTATTCAAAGATATAGATAAGTGATTCTACAGAAGAAATGATCAGGGATTTTGAGGTTAGGGATTAGAAAATGAAAGACAGAGGGGAAACAGTTGAAGGATGATAAGGGAATCCAGCAACATGTCATTGGCTGAAGCCAAAGTCCGAAGTATGACTCGTGGTGACTAACTGTGTGGGGGTGGTCACGTGACTTTTAAGAGAATGACTGACTAACACTAAAGGTTAAGTGACATCAAACATGTTACATATTTTATACAACTCTTCTTTAGGCCTTCAAATCCTTCCAGAAATTCTGCTGTGGTTGTAAAGAGTTTGGACAGTGTAAAACTGAGTGAAATAGTGCAGAAAAATAGCCTGACATATAGGAAGTGAAAGGCTGAGAAGAACTTGAGAACTCAGTAGAGCAAGAACTGGAAGTCAGAAATGATTGGGAAAAATGTGACATCCTCCCCACCAACCAAACCCAATGGGAATCAATATAGCTATTAGTAAATATGCTAGATTTTCAAAAATATGTGAGGAGTCAATAAAGTTTTTGCTTAAATACAACAGAAATGTGACTCTAGAAATCAAGAATATATGTGATTACCCCAAGAGGCTTGTGTTTTTGTAACATACCTAGACAAATAGACTTATACTGATGTATTGGACTTGCACATGGTTTAAATGTGTTCTGCTCAGATTCACATATTGAAAACTTAGTTCCCAGTATAGCAAAGTTAAGAGGTGGTAGGATCTTTAAGAGGTAGGGCCTAGTAGAAAGTCACTGGGTTCATTAGGGTGTTAATTCTCAAAAAGGGATTAACATAGTTCTCATAGGACCCTAGCCTCTCTCTGGCTTCCTATCTTGTCCTGTGATTGTTCCTTCTTGCCTGCTATAATTATGCCATTTTCCATGAGTTTCTCATCAGAACAAAACTCATCTGATGCCATGCCTTTGGATCTCTAAAACTGAGAACTGAATAACCTTTTTTTTTTTCTTTATGAAGTTTCTAGATTCAGATTTTTCATGATATTATCAAAAACAGATTAATATATACTTTCTATTGAAGAAATCAGGAACAATACTACTGTTGATTACTACTAAAATATCTGTAAGTTTATTATGAGCTTTGTAAAGGGAAATAAAGGAAAGAATAAAATTTTCTGCCTGGTTCTATATTAGTGAACTATCAAATATGATGGTGCCCAAAAGTAATTAGCCCAATCTGAGTCCATTTTGTGGCATACAGAGATGGCTATTTACCCATAAATTGCTCCTGGATGATATTAAAAGTACAATAATAGAACAATAATATTTTACTCAGCTGATGTGGAAAAAGATAACTTTTAATATCAGTCTGTGGATTATAGTAGTTTTCAGTTAAATATAGATTACATTAAAGTAATACTACTTTTTCTAGTTGTAAAAATCCTGCGGCAAATTGAGTCCAATTTATTATAACTCAAAATATTTTTTAAAAATAGGAATTTTGATTCTTTTATTTCATAAAATCAAAGTTGCAGAGGACAGTCAGAATTTTATGTTAAGAATCCTTTATTTTGGTCTTGCAAATCTAGCTTTTTTTTTGTAACAGCACCCATGATTTACAACTGTACTTCATTATATAAAATTTGGAATTGTCATCTGCTAACTCATTGTACTACTTTATTTTTCTTGCATTTATTGTCAAACAAAGAGGAATAATATTACAGAGCAATTTCCTTTCTATTGCTCACAGCAATGATAAACCAAAAATGTGTACAAGTAAGAGTAAAGTATGATGTCAATCAAAAAACAATCAATTTTTCCATACACAGAGTTCTTTTTTAATAAAAAAAAATCTTTCTGGTGTAAGTATTGACCTGTTCTTGATTTCTGAAAAGAGGATGGTTTTGCTGGATATAGTCAAAGGAGAGTCCATATCTTGTTTTTCTTTCATGGTTTAGTCACTACAGATTTCAAAGTTGCAAATTATAACTCCCATCTACTTCTCATTTTTCAGAAACATCTTAATATTGGTGTAAGGCAAATATTAGCTGGAAGAATATCTATGCAGATAGATGATAGATCTAGATAACACACACACACACACACGCACACACACATGCGCGCACACACACACACTGATACATCCACAAGCATGTCTGTATGAATGTGTATGTATAAATGGGGGAGAGGAGAGAAAAAAGAGGTAGAGATTGAGGTGACAACAAATGACCACATCGTGCTCATTCCCCTCTCTGAGTTTTCAGTCAAGTTCATCTTGCTCATCTTCTGGGTGTATACTTTATCCTTTCCTTATCTAATTTCTTGCTAACACTTAAAGTCTTTTCTGAGTCTTCATGACTGCCCTGACCCTTTACAGTCTCCTTCTTCTTTAAGCCCCTCTGGTCTACAATCTAATATACCATATGATTTAGCATTTAACTACACACTTTTATTGCTCTCTGAATGTTCTGTGTGTTGGTTTTGTCTCCCTGACTAAATGACTCAGGGCACAGACTCTAAATCATCATTATGCATCTTCTTTCACTATGTTATGTCATGGATGCTTAATAAATAAGCAATGACAGATTGAAATGACAAAGTTTCCACCTAGGTTGTCATTTTGAATAAGAAATTATAATTAGTTCTTAAAATTGGTGCCTAAATTTTTAGAATGTTCCTATGCATTCCAGATGCCCACACCCTCTATTTGAAATATAACATAGCTTAGTAATCAAGGCCACACTGCCTTTGTATCCCAGTTCTCCATTATAACTGTCATGTAATCTTGAACAAATAACATGAATATCTTCTGCTTGCTCTTGCCATCTATAAAGTAGGGATAATGGTAGTATCCTACTCACAGATTACTGTGATAATCAAATGAATCAATTCATGAACAGAATACAATACCTGGTACATAGAAATCATGCTATAAATGAAGGCCATTTTGCTATGACTGAATTAAATTCATAATTTAGATTTCTAAATTGACAACTTGCACAAAAAGTTGGCTGGTGTTGGTTTGGAAAAACCGAAGTCATTTTAACTTCAGTTTCTAGGAGAGAAATAATCTACTTAAGATGTACTGAGAGGTAAAGTCTGAATTAAAAGACAGGAGGTTTATTCAAAGCACAAGGCAAAATGATCAAGGCTAGCCTGCGACAAAAACCTAAAATGTAATATCTTTCCCCATTCCTAGACAGTTTTAGATCTTTGACCTAAGAGAGTTTAGATCAGATTAATGAGGCAAAGTTGATTTTAGGAGCAACCCACCCTAATATAATAACTGGGTATTCCAGGGTTAATAAGCCCAACAACCTAAGAACATGTGCTATTAAGCTAAAAAATGTAATGTTTATCAAGGAGGTAAATATGATATCTCTATAAAATATGCACATATATGTTTATGTAATATATGTATATATAATTTCATATATGAAATATATCCATAAGCTTATAAATTTATGCTATATAAAAGTGATATCTATATACGTACAAAACATTAGATAAAATAATTAAATCAAAACAGCTAAGCAAAGAAGAAGGGCAAGTAATAATGTTAGTTCCCAATAACTGGGTACAGCAAGAACACTGTTTCTCTTGACACTCTCTTTGTGCTTTTGGGGGGGATTGGGGGTACCAAGGATTGAGATCAGGGGCACTCCGCCTCTGAGCCATATCTCCACCATCCAATCCACCTCACTTTTTTTAGACAAGATCTGGCTAAATTGCTGAGGCTGGCCTTGAACCTGCAATCCTCCTGTCTCTCCAACCTGCAATCCTCCTGTCTTAGCCTCCCAAGTACTGGGATTACAGGTATGAACCACCATTGCCAGCTATAAAATGCTAGTTCTAAGTGATTCATTCATTTATTTAAGAGGCTTAGGAATCAGGCAAGATTGTTTTGAATCCGAATTCTGCCATTCTGTGGAGTCATTTAACCTGTCTTGACCTCAAGTTTCTCATTTATAAAACAAAGACAATGAAACTTTCCAGAGGGCTCCAGGGAACGGTTATATAATATTTAATTTCCCTACCCCTCTTTTGTCACTCCTCTTTACCCCTCCCAACTAATTTGATTGCTTAGAGTCCAGGTCACCTACGGGGTCATTTTCACCAGAGGGAATCACTATGCACAAGAAAACCATCTTCATGGGTGTGACTATTTTTGGCACCTCCCCTCCAAACATCTGATGGCGAATTGAGTCATGGCCATCTCACCGGGGGAATAGAAAGGCTCATACATTCCAGCCTTTGAATTAGAGCACTGCATTGAGTTCAGGGCAGAAACCCAGCTAAGATAAAGAGTACTATATCATTCTATTTCCATGTTCCATGTGCATCTGTTCACCTCTTAAAGGCCCCATTGACACATGAGGTATTTAAGATAAGTTTGAAGCCTGTGCCATATCATAGTCTAATAATACCATATCTCAGTATAACCCCTAATACATATTTCACAAAATTTTTGTAAAAACTAAATGAGAGAATGTTTTTAAACTTAGTACAGTTTCTGACACATAGGAAAGTAATCAAGCAATAATATATGTGTTAACTTTTATTTTTAAAATTTGAAAATGAAGACTCAAATAGATGGAAGTTTCTCAGTTAATGGCAGGATGAAACTCAAACATGAAACCCTCCTTTCTTATCATGATTTTATTCTTGTGTTGCCATTTCTTTTCAACCTTTTATGCCATCTGAAACCTGGGTAGACTCTAGCTTGATGATCCCTTATTCAGGCCTTGCCAGACCTGGTTCTGCTCTCAGACCTGTTCTGGTTTACCAGACTGCTTTCTTCCTTACACCCTTCAGTTTCATAGTTTCTCAAAAGGCTTTCACAGTCCCCTGAACTTGTATTCACACTGAATACCACCATTGAATCTTAGCTCCCTTAGAACCAGTTCCCAAGGTATTATCATTCTGAGTTCTGACTCTCATGCTGAATTTTGGCCTTGCCTTTATAATTGTCTGCTACATATTTCCCAACAGGTGTTTTACTGGTATCTTTAAGTCAAAATTATAGAATCATTACTTGCTCATCTTCTATCTCCACAGTTCTCCCCCACTTGTCTTCTGACATCCCCCCAGCATTTCCAGTTTTAATAAATGAGTCGCTCTCTTCCTTCAGACTCAGATTCTCCCTTCTCTTCCTCCAGACTCTAGTGTATGTCTGGTTTGTTGTCATTCTAGAATTGTGTTGAATGATATGGAGTCACTAGCCATGTGCATCTTCTGAGCATTTGAAACAGTGGGTAGATTGAATGGAAACCTGTAAGTGCAAGGTGCACATCAAACTGTGAAGACAGAACAATAAAGAAGAATTTAAAACAGTCCACAAATGCCTTTTGACGTTGATATGTTAGCTTTTTGCTGCTGTGATAAAGTGCCTTGGACAACTTAAAGGAGGAAAGATTTTGGCTTATGATTACAGTCCATACTCAGCTGGTTCCATTGTCTCTGGGCCTATGGTGTGTAAGTCCATCATCATGGAAGAGTGTGACTTGGCAAAGCTGCTTACCTCATGGCAGCCAGGGAGGAAAGAGAGTGCAATAGAGAAAGAAAAAAAGGAGGAGGAAGAAAGGGAGACAGAAGGAGAGAAGGAAGAAGAAGAGTATGAGGAAGAGAAGAAGAAGAAGGAGGAGGAGAGGAGGAAGGGAAGAAGGAGGAGGAGGAGAAGAAAAAGAAGAAAAAGAAAGGTAGAAAGGTCCAGGGATAAAACATAAGCTTTAAAAGCACCCCTCAGTGACCCCCCACTTCCAAATAGGCCCCAGCTCCTAACGTTTCTAGCACCTCCTAATAGCACCATCAGCTGGAGACTAAGTCTTTGGG
Organism: Graphiurus murinus; assembly: GCA_004027655.1. Taxonomy (NCBI): domain Eukaryota; kingdom Metazoa; phylum Chordata; class Mammalia; order Rodentia; family Gliridae; genus Graphiurus; species Graphiurus murinus. Next base: position 4,679 of record PVLC010009241.1, on the reverse strand, counting down.
AGACATTACAAATCAAACTATAACAATTGATTGCATATGGAAATAATGATGTTTGGGATCTATTTAGTTAAATCATATATCTTATTAAAAGTATTTTTTTCTATTTCTTTTTATCTTGTTTTAATGTGGTCACAGATTTTTTTTTATACTGGTACTGGTATAGTACTGGAGATTGGAGATTGAACCCCCAGGGGCATTCTACTCCTGAGCTACATCTCCAGCCATGTTTTTTTTTTTTTCTTTATTTTTGAAACAGGGTCTCACTAAGTTGCAGAGGGCCTCACTAAGTAGCTGCTGCTGGCTGCAAACCTGCAATCCTCCTGTCTCAGTCTCCCAAGTACTGAGATTACAAGCATGTGTCATCACACCCAGCCACAAGAAAATTTAAGTTACATATATGGGTTGGTGTGTATTTGTGTTGGATAGCATTGTTCTAGATCATTCTCATCTACCATCTGAACATTTCTTAAATCTCTTCCATTCCAGTCATATTGTCATCATGAAGTTTCAACTTCTTACAATGCATCCTATCAAATTTCCCTGCCTGAGCAATCTCCTAACCCCATTCTTCCTCATCCATGCTGCATTCTGTCTCCAAATCAATTGTACTAATGAAAGTTTCAAGTCAAACCACTTCCTACTCAAAAATATAAAACCAATTATTTCTCTTTGTGCAAAAAATAAAGTCCAAACCACTCCAGCCACCTTTGTTCCTTCATATGTTACTTATGATGTGTCAGGTTAGCCAGAAAATGCAAAGTAAAATAAAGCTCTGTGTGGCTGGAAGAATCTTACTTTTCCTGTTTGTGTGAGGGCAGGGGGCATGGTGAGAGTATCACATGGCATTCCTCAATGACTTCGATAAAGTCTGGCTCAGAGAAAGATGTCCTTCACAAAGATTTTGTAAACTGAAATAAAATATCTCTTTTCATGAATTTCCAAAGCCACAGTAAGCTGTTAACAAAAACAAGCAGCCTCAATAACAAACCAGGTAAAAGGAGAAATTCCTGATTATACTTCAGGGCCTTGACTCCTTCCTTACTGAAATGCCAAGATTGATAATTCTGTGTCTTAAAGACCCACAATGCCAATGTTTTGCCCACCATTGAGACTGGCTTCTTTCTCGGGGACAAGCTAGAAGTCACCAAACTTTTCTGAAGCAATTCACTGAAGCAAGTGGAAACATAAGAGGAACAGAAAACAAAATTTCATGCAAGTGTATTTATTTGCTCACAATATTTTTGGAAATTCTGAGTTTAGTACACATGAGGCCAGGGTTTGAAGCTCAGGGCATGGTGGCAGGAAACAGAGTGAGCGTGTGCAGGCAAATTTCTGCTCTTTCAGCATTGAGACCCAAGGCAGAGACAGAGTGAGCAGGGGGAAGAGGAACCAAAGAATCCCCAAGGCTACACCCCCAAGGGCCCTTCCTTAGTTTAAGAAGTACAAACGTCTTTTCCATCAAACTGGTTGGTCATTTTAGCTTATATAACTTTCCATTTCCAGGAACCTTAAGTTTCTTTCTTTGTCAAACTGCAAAACAAAATTCCCACCTGTTCCAAACTAGCCAATTATGCAGAATTGTGCTTTAAACTAGCCAACTGAGCGGAGATGTGAACCCAAGACCTCACCAGTCATGGCACTGGGCAGGAGCACATCGGGAATAAAACCTGATCAGACTTCCTGCTTGGTGTGCTTGGTTACCAGACTTTTTGTTGGTTGCACCCTTCTGCCTTGCTAGGGACTCTAAAGTGTTTGTCTCTATTGCCAATTCACATTTCCCACATTAGCAACCAAGTCCCACCTCCAACATTGCTATCTTGTGTCTATGAGGACTAGGGGGACATTCTAAATCCAAACCACTACAAGGACTGTCTTTTGAATGTCAGGTGATGGATGGGGTAGATTCAAAAAGTTTTTCTCTTCCAAACTAAAACTGAGTAATATTTTAACATTAGGTATTTCAAAGTAATCTCTTCAGCTTGATATTCCAGGCGAAATCTGACTATTTCTTTCAACATGAACCCTACACCAGCTCATCTTTATTACTGCTAATTCCATGTCCATTCATATTAATTCCATATTTATGCTTCATCACCCTTCTATGGGATGCCACATGGTCATAGATCTGTAGAAGTGGAAGGGAAGTTGGAGATGCCCTGACTCTTTGTTTTTAAGTGGAGATTCTGAAGTTCTGGGGTTTATGAAGTGAATTTCTATTAGAAACCAGAACCCAGATCTGCTACTTTCCATTCTTGTGCTTTTTCCATCACATCATTTTTCTCCCCTTTCTCCTCCTCCTCCTCCTTCTCTGATTTTGCATATTGAAATTCCTACCTGCACATCAAGATCTAAGATATATGGCACCTGCTCCAAGATGTCTGATCAGCAACCAATCACTTTGACCATGCTCAGTCTATAGCCCAATGGGTGTTTGTGATTCTTCTTGGATTTTAAGCAAGTTGGAGATAATGAAGCTTTTTGACAGTGTTTGTCCAGTAAAATGCCTTCCACATAGTAAACTCTCTCTGCATGTGTCAAATAAATGACTGAACAAAAGAAAAAGAAGTAGTAATTTGGAGCTTTGACCATTAAGTCTATGATATGGGAAGATGGATGGATGTAAATGTTAAAAAGTATCAGCCACAGTACGATGCATTCAGAGCTCCTTGAACAGAAACCTCCACATGCATTTCAAGGTTATCGATTTTTAAAAATAATTTAACCTCTCCTCTTTAAGTCTTTCCTTTAACAAAAAGGAAGGAATTAGTGAACTATAGCAGAGACCAAGCTATTTAAAGATTTAAAGATTAAGTTTGGAAATCCATGCATCTCTTTAAAACATGAGGAGTACGGGTTAGTTGAGTACAGAAAGACTTTCAGCCAAAGAAAGCCAGTGGAGTTAAATTGAAAATGAGCTAGTTAACTTTTGTTAGTAGATGTTTAAATGTAAAATAATCCACGACCCCAATTCTTCTGTTCTAGTATGTTTATTAAGTAAATGTTTATTATACTAAATTCCATTTCAAACTGAAGGGGAGGGAAAGGAGGGATTTTTTTTTTTAAGTAAGAATTTCATGTATCTCATATATGGGATTAACTTAAAAGGGGCAAAACCATCAATATATTTCTATTTTTAAGTATGTTGTTTATGTAGAACTCACAGGAAGGTTAAAAAGTAAAACTTAGCCCTGGCTAAAAATCAGTCCTAAGAAAATTCCTTCTCTCTCTCATACACATACACACACACACACACACACACACACACACACACACACACACAGAAGGCCTACTAATAAATTTAAAACAATAAGGGGTGGTCAGAAAGAAAGAATAAAGTAGTAACAGGCCTTTCATGTTCTTGACACTAAGAGAACTACCATGGATATTTATCGCAGCTAGTATTTAGTGGCCATGGGTATTAGTAGATAATGAATTTACTTCTATGCTATGCAAAAAAAAAAAAAAGGAAAGTATTTATTAGATGTAAGGCAGTGTTCTGGCTAGGCAATATAAGGTAATTAAAGATTACACAAATAGTTTCTATCCTCACCTGAATCAGAAGTTCCAGGCGGTGTGGAACTTTTATCAGTTGGCCTGAAAATGCCCTCCACTGTTTATGAACATTAGCATTGCTTCCTGGGAGAAGACAAGGTCTGAATCACAGGAGAACTCTATTCACCATTTGACTCATTTAATTTGTTTCTCTAGAGATCATGGTTCTTCATTTGGCCTAAAGTCAAGCATTTTCCTTAAAACCATCTTAAAGGCATTTTGAGAATAAAACTTTTTGTAGTTCTGGGCTCTGAAGACTTCATTCAAAGTATTTACACATTTCAACAACATTTACTCATGTATTATATCAATGGAATTCTATGAAATGCCTTAAAATTATCATCACTGAAAAACTAACGGAGAACAATTTTGTTTCTTTCTAGAAACAAAACATAATTGTATCTGGGGCAAAATTTCATCAAAATGCTAGCTTCTTCAAAAGTTTGGTAGTCAATAGTTAAAAAGCTAAACCTTTTTTTTTTAACCTCCAACTGCTCCTTAAGAGGAGATACTCTGTGTTTTGTTTTGTCTTTTTAATCTCCATAAACATAACAAGTCCTACTATGGTGCCTGATACCCATTAGGTACTCAGAAATGTCTGCTGATGAACAAATGAATGAATGAGTGAAAATGTGGCCATGCAGTATTTAGAAAATTTCATCTCTTAAACTACCTAGAAGCCAGGCGTGGTGGCCATGCTTGTAATCCCAACATTTGGGAGGCTGAGACAAGAGGATCTGGGTTTGCGGCCAGCCTCAGCTATCTAGTGAGGCACACTGCAACTTAGTGAGACCCTGTTTTAAAATAAAGAATAAAAAATAGGGCTGGGGGTATAGCTTGGAGGTAGAATGCCCCCGAGTTCAATCCCCAGTACCGCAAAAAAAAAAAAAAAAAAAAAACCCAACTACCTAGAAAGGTAAGCAAAAGTAGTGAATGACTCAGTAATGTAGAAAAACACCTGAGAAAACAAGCAGGTGTTTCCCAGAGCCGAAGGAGGAAGTGCACCTTGAGCAGATGTCATGGTGTGGATCTTAAATGTCTCCTAAAGATCCATATGCTAAAAGCTTGGTCACCAGTCTGTCGTGTCCTTAGGGTGTGGCTTGGTTAGAGGAAGTTAGGTCATTGGG